>CM035103.1:44094648-44202120 GCA_020205505.1 Panax japonicus
TTGCATTTTCTCCACAAAGCATATTCGTCTGGTTTTGCTTTGGGAGACGACATGGTGGTGGTCCCGTTTATGAAACCTAACTTGGATTTGGCGTTCAGAGAAATCGTCATGGCTCTATACCATGTCGAATAATTATCCCCATTGAGGGGTTTGGAAACGAGCACCATTCCTGGATGATTAGAATGGTGAAGGAAATATGGATTGACAGTATCAAGTTTGCCTCCATTCGAAAGTTGTTGTTCTGTCATGATGATAATGAGAAACAACAAAAGAAAAACAAAGAGAGCAAAAAACTTAGGTATCATCCACCTGCTCTGATACCATGTAAATAAAAGGGAAAAATAATGTTTTTCGATACTGTTATTGAATCAGAAGATGTAGCTTTACACAAGAGATTTCCTACAATTAAGCTAATCTACTCTACAATCAAGCTACTAGACAGTCATAATTAGAGATTTCCTGCAATCATGCTAATTGCTAATCTATTCTATATTGTTACAAGTATATTAGGTAACTGAACAAATATACAACTAATATAATATATTTGTCAATTAATGATCAAATATCATTGTCCTTTCCTTCTCAACACAAACCCAACAGATTCCCCCGTCTCCCAATAAAGTTTTAAAGGGTGTCTCGCATAGGTTAGAAATCTAGTATTTTTAAATTTGGCTAGTATTTAATTGATATAAATTAATTTAGATATTACTTGTGCTAATATGATTTAAGAAAGTTGAACCAAAAATTGGTGAAACCAAATCAATTTTGTGTTTTTAATTATACTAGTTGATAGCCCGTGCAATGCACGTGCTAGTTTGAATAATAAATTTGATAATTTATCTAATAATTATTTCAAAAAAAAACTCAAAGTACACAATTTATATAAAAAAAGAACTCGAAATACACAATAAATGTAAATTTGTTGAATTACCATAAAATTAAGAGATAATATTACTTTAAAAAATACAACAAAAAGATAAAGAGAATGTATATATTAGACTTCAAACTCATCTTTACTAAGGAGTATACCCCTAAAAAAGACTTATAAATGTTATTAATTTGTCCAAAAGAAGTTCAAGCCTTAAGAGAATTACAACATAAAGAATGGCCAAATTTGTTTTACAAAACAGTGACACAATTAAGCTATTTACACCAATTAGTCCATCACAAACTCATACCAAATTAGCAATAAGTTTCAATTAGGCATTGAATTTAAGAATAAGCATAAAACATAAAATGTACATCCGATTTATGAGTTGTGATACAAAGAAACTAAAACATTGAACTATAACCTAAATGTTCAGACAAAAAAATCCCATTTTTATGCAAAACTTCGACATTAATTGATGGGGAGAAACAAAAACAAACTACAATGAAAGGTTAAAAGAACACTAAGTATCAACTAAAAAACCTGACATGCAATAACGCCGTTCCCTCCCTTTCAACAAATATGTTTGCGGTGATTTCAGAATTTCATTGAAATTTCCTTTTAAGGGAAAAAGAATTGTCTAAAATCGGAGAAATTGAAAGATCAAGAAAAAGAAATTTGCAATCACAAAGAATTCTCGATTAAACAACACTGTGAATCCCAACATTCTGTCTTTCAATTAATTTAATTGACTCTTCTCATTTACAGTGGTTGTTGAAGGAAAAGGATTGGAAAATTTGACGATAGAGTTTGCTTCACTGGTGTGGTCTAATGGAACCCATAGCGTGCAAACTCCCATAGTTGCGTAAACAATTACATTTCAATCAACTTGATTGTAATTAGGAACTCATTCTGATAATTAATCAAGTACAGTTTTACAACATGGAATGCCAAAATCAATTTTTGTCAAATTAATTAGCACTAATAAATATGATAAACTGAAAACTCCCTTATAATTGCCTAATTGATGTTTCAAACAAACTACAAAGCAAGCAGGAAAGTATTAAACAAGACCCCAAGCTTTGGGTGTGTGCTAGCCAAAGATCCAGTAAACCCCACATGTGACGCCCCCAAAATTAGGTATACATCACCCATCTTGAGTCGCCAGATACATGGTACAGAATTCAAATACAACTTACTAATACAGCTGTCGTGTACAAATACGACAAAACATAACTGTGAGTTTGAATACAATTATTGTCTACTAGAGAGCATACAAACTCAAAAGGTGTCCTCAATACAATTATTGTCACACTATTTAACAGAATAGTGAGGACTACTAATACTATTCTCTGGTCCATCACTCCATTCCCCGACTCGTCCCAGCTATAATCTCATTTCCTGAAGAGAACAGTGAAAGAAAGGGTGAGCTCAACTAGCCCAGTAAGAAATATTATGACTAAGATAATGCAGAATAAATTATCATTAGCCTTCAACAGTGTTAAACTGATAAAATATAATAAACATCAAGTTTAACTACAGCGGAACCAGCAATCCATTAAAAGAGTCAAGTAGAAAATAAAATCTACTATCTTTTATGATTTAAAAGGTTTTTCATCATCGTTATAGCTGAGACTCAGCTTAATAAATATTTCACATCATCGAATCACCCCCGCACTACGGCCAAGGATATTCTTTAGTATCACGACCACAATTATTCATGCACTACAGCCAAGAATATTTGTGTATTCATCAATGGTCATGATCATGCCAACAACTGTCCATCAATGCACTACGGGCCAATGAGGATTTTTAATTTTTACATCATTTGTAACATTACGGTCATGATTACACCGAATAATCCCTGGTCATAATCATACCAAGTCCATCTATGCACTACAGGCCACAGATGACTTTCGACAAAATATAAACATGAGGATGATGACAATAATATAAGAATTCAATAAAACAAGTTCAAGAATTATTTTATCCAGGAATTATTAACGTTCAAATTTGTCAACACGATACTGTTTTGTGGTGTAAAATTCAAGAATGATCAGAAGAATATTTCTATGAAAGGATACTAGATGAAGCGCAAATATCAAGGATATTCCACTAATTTCATGGAGCATAGAAGTCAAAGTTTTATCCAACTGAGTATAATAAAGAATGGAATAACAAAAGAAATCACCATGCATGCGATAGACCGCACAGACAGGTTATTCCAGCAGGATAATAATAACGGAACCAGGTCAGGTGAAATTCACATCGACAGGATGTTCCAACAGAATAATAAAGAATGGAACCAGGTCCGGTGTAAAACACACAGACAGGATATTCCAACAGAATAATAAATAATGGAACCAGGTCCGGTGTAAAACACACAGACAGGATATTCCAACAGAATAATAAAGAATGGAACCAGGTCCGGTGTAAAACACACAGACAGGATATTCCGACAGAAATATAAAGACAGGATAGTAAATGGATGTCACCAAGTATAGGGTATTCCGCGTATACCGGTTATTCCAACAGAATAATAATGAATGGAATAACATAAGGATTTCACCAAGTATAGGGTGTACCGCGTATACAGGTCATGTATAGGGTATGCCACTTTTACAGGTTATTCCAACAGAATAACAAAGAACGGAAAAACATAAGTTCTTTTCAAGAAGAAAGAATAACACCCCTTACCGTATTAAGAGATTGAATACTGCAGTCGTGTAATAACCGAATACTCTTCTTCTTTCTCTCTTACTCTCTCTATACTTTCTCTCTCTATAGCTTGAACGAATTCGTGAAAAATAATGAAGCCCTAGGCCTCTATTTATAGAAGATTTATTACTATTTACGAAAGTATTTACTATTTACGAAGGTAATTACTATTGACGAAGGTAATTACTATTTACGAAAATAATTACTATTTACGAAGGTAATTACTATTTACGAAAATAATTACTATTTACGAAGGTAATTACTATTTACGAAAGTAATTACTATTTACGAAGGTAATTACTATTTATGAAAGAGACTCTTAGATGATGACATATGGCCCCCCATAAATAATTCAACTTACCACAAACGTCTAATAATAGACTCTTTATATACATCAAGGATTGAATAAAAATTACCAAAAATCATTTTAACACATATTTAATCTTTCAACAATTATTAATCATTTATAACTTGTCGTCTCAATTATTATTTAAATAATATAACATATTATACAGATGATACTGTGACAATAATTGAATCAATAATATAAGAGATATGATGCAGCAATTACTGTAGCAATAATTGAGTATAGCTGAGTGACTTCTCACGTAAGCATCAATAATCAATACCGTGTGCTACTATGCAACAACGCGTATTACTGTACTTTTACTACCGAGTAGTTCAACAGTTTTTAACGGTCACTCCTCCGCCGTTATTTTATAGAAAGATAATTTTTTCGTTTTCTAACTATGACAATACTTCCGTTGTGGGGTCCACCAATGATTGTGCCGTCGTACGAATATTCCCCGACAAAAAGAATATTCCCCGACCAAACGAATATTTTATAACAACTTGCGTACTTTGCAAAATTTATAAATATTACCCACAACTATAAAATTATATCAAATTTATTTCATAATATTCCAAAAATAATAATTATGAAAATTCATCTTTATTTATAAAAACTGGGGTCTTACAACCTCCCCTTCTTATGAAATTTCGCCCTCGAAATTAGGGTACGTACCTGGTATGTCAAAGAGGTAAGGATACCTTGATTTCATTTCAGATTCTAACTCCCAAGTCATTTCCTCAACATCGTGGTTTCTCCACAAAACTTTGACTTGAGGTATAACCTTGGAGCGTAGAATATGTTCCTTCTTATCCAAGATTTGAACAGGAATCTCTTCATACGTCAGATCTTCCGCTATTTCGTCCGGTTCTAACTCAATAATGTGGTTCGGGTCTTTCACATATTTTCGTAACATGGATATGTGAAAAACGTTATGAACACGAGACATACTTGGCGGTAAAGCGAGTCTATAGGCCACAGTTCCTATTCGATCGAGGATTAAAAATGGACCGATGAATCGAGGATTGAGTTTTCCTCTCTTTCCAAATCTTGTAACTCCTTTCCATGGAGTAACACGTAACAACACATGATCTCCTATATTGAATTCCACGTCCTTTCGATGAAGATCAACATAACTCTTTTGTCGACTTTGTGAGGTTTTTATACGTTGTCGGATCGTTTGAATCTTTTCCGTAGTCATACGTACCAACTCCGGTCCCAACAACGTTGCTTCACCCACCTCATCCCAGCATACTGGAGAACGACACTTTCTTCCGTACAACGCTTCGAATGGAGCCATGCCAATACTTGCTTGATAACTGTGTTGTAGGAAAACTCCACCAATGGTAAGAACTTGTCCCAACTTCCCTTGAAATCAAGGACACAGAGTCTTAATAGATCTTCGAGAGTTTGAATAGTCCTCTCCGACTGTTCGTCCGTCTGAGGATGATATGCCGAGCTAAATCGTAAGTCTGTGCCCATAGCTTTTTGCAAACTAACCCAAAATCTTGAAGTAAATCTTGGGTCTCGATCAGAAACTATGGATACCGGCATACCATGCAGTCTTACAATCTCGTTTATGTACATACGAGCAAGACGTTCAAGTGTATAAGTTTCTCGTATCGGTAAGAAATGAGCAGACTTGGTCAATCTATCAACAATAACCCAAATCGCATCTATGCCTTGAGAAACCTTTGGAAGACCGGTAACGAAATCCATGGTAATGTGTTCCCACTTCCATTCTGGAATTTCAAGTGGTTGCAATGGACCTTTTGGTACTTGATGCTCCGCTTTAACTCGTTGACAAGTTAGACACCTTGAGATAAACAACGCTATCTCTCTCTTCATATTACTCCACCAAAATGTATGACGAATATCATGATACATTTTGGTACTCCCAGGATGGATTGCAAACGGTGTATTGTGCGCCTCCATCATGATTTTATACTTTAAATCAGGGTCGTTAGGAACACAAAGTCTAGAGTTGACTCGAAGTATTCCTTCTTCATCGATTCTTGCTTCCGGCATAGCACCTTCTTGCACTTTCTTCTTCATACGCATCAGCTCCAGGTCTGTAGCTTGAGCAACTTTAACTTTATCGATTAAAGTCGGTTCTACTCGTATATTTGCCATCGTCACATGCGTCCCTGAAGTCTTTAACTCTATCCCCATCCTTTGCAAGTCACACAAAATGGGCCCTTGCGTTGACAATATCGCACTCGTACTTGCATGTGATCTTCTACTCAATGCGTCAGCTACCACGTTTGCTTTTCCAGGATGGTATTGGATGGTATGATCATAATCTTTCAACAGTTCAAGCCAACGTCGTTGTCGCATGTTGAGTTCCTTTTGAGTGAAGAAATATTTGAGGCTTTTATGATCCGTAAAGATCTCCACTTTCTCCCCATACAAGTAATGCCTCCAAATTTTAAGTGCAAAGACAACAGCTGCCAACTCTAGATCATGAGTATGATAATTCTTCTCATATTCTTTGAGTTGTCGCGAGGCATAGGCTATGACTTTTCCATGTTGCATGAGAACACATCCCAGCCCTTTGCCCGAAGCATCACTGTAGATGACAAATCCCTCCGAGCCAGACGGTATTGTCAGAACAGGTGCTGAAATGAGTCTCCTCTTGAGTTCTTGAAAACTCTTCTCACATTCTTCGCTCCAACCGAACTTTGTATCTTTCCGAGTCAGCTGAGTCAATGGAGTAGCGATTCGAGAAAATCCTTCCACGAATCTTCGATAATAACCAGCTAAACCGAGAAAGCTACGTACTTCGGTCACTGATTTAGGTTGCTCCCAGCTTTGAATAGCTTCAATCTTTGCTGGGTCAACAGATATTCCACGACTTGATACCACGTGCCCAAGGAATGCTACTTCCTCAAGCCAGAACTCGCATTTCTTCAACTTGGCATAAAGCTTATATTCACGAAGCTTTTGGAGTGTCAGCCTCAAGTGTTGCTCATGATCTTCACGGCTTTTGGAATAAATAAGGATGTCGTCAATAAAGACGACCACAAAATGATCCAAATATTCCTTGAATACTCGGTTCATCATATCCATGAAGGCAGCAGGAGCATTAGTCAATCCAAAGGACATGACTAAGAATTCATAATGCCCGTACCGAGTTCTGAAAGCCGTCTTTGGAATGTCATCGGTTCTAATCTTTAATTGGTGATACCCGGAACGAAGATCGATCTTTGAAAAGAATTTGGCTCCTTGCAACTGGTCAAATAGATCATCAATTCGTGGCAATGGATACCTATTTTTGATGGTGACATGATTTAACTCCCGATAATCAATACAAAGTCGCATACTCCCATCTTTCTTCTTCACGAATAGAACAGGAGCACCCCAAGGAGAAGTACTAGGACGAATAAAGCCAATGTCTAATAATTCCTGCAGTTGGGTTTTTAACTCCTGAAGTTCAATAGGAGCCATTCGATATGGGGCTTTAGAAATGGGTTTTGTACCGGGTTCAAGGTCGATACAAAATTCAATCTCACGCTCTGGGGGTAGGCCAGGAAGTTCTTCGAGGAATACGTCAGGAAATTCATTAACAATAGAAATATCGTTCAAAACTGACGTATTTTTGTTTAAATCTGTGACATGAGCTAAGAAAGCTTGACATCCGTTTTTCAATAAACGAATAGCTTTATGGCTTGAAATGACCGTGATTGATTTTAATGGTTTGGTCGCTTGAATTCGCATAATAGGTTGATTAGGAATATGAAAGCTAACAACCTTATGGAAACAATCAATTTTTGCATGATAAGTAGTTAACCAATCAATCCCTAGAATCACGTCAAATGCAAGTATTTTCAATGAAATAAGATCTACAGGTAATGTGAGGGTACCGATTTGAACCAAACAAGACTTATAAACAGTGGATGTAATAAAGGTTTCTCCCAACGGAGTTTCTACAGATAAGTCAAAGTCCAATTTCTCCGGAGTCAAATTTAATCGATGAGCGCAAGTAGGAGAAATAAAAGAATGGGTAGAACCGGTATCGAATAAAGTATAGACTTCGTTAGAGTTTATGATAAGCTTACCCGTGATGACCTCATTCGGGTTCCTTGCTTTCTGGGAGGTCACAACAAACGCTCTCCCTTGCACTACCGGCTTTGACCTTTCTGGGACGGCCTTTGGTGCCTCCACCCTAGTTGAATTGGTCTTTGGTAAACGACAAAATCGGGCCAAATGACCTTCTCTTCCACAATTATAACATGTTTTGGACGGCATTGCGCAATTTGGACTGATGTGTCCCTCCCCTCCGCATTTGAAGCATATGATATGTGGTCTTTCTCCTTCCTTAACAACGGGTGCTGGTGCTGACGTCTTTCCATCATTGTTGAATCTCCTCTTTTTGAAATGTCCATTCTTATTATTTTGGCCCTGATTACCACCGAAGTGGTTACCATTTCTGGCCTGATGATGTCCTCCACGCTTGTTGTCACCGCTTCGATGACTGCTCTCACTGGTATTATCATTTTGCCGGCTGCTCTCTTTTGATTGCGTGGACTCGTTATCGCGCTCTACCAACTGAGCCCTATTTACAACATCAGAATACAAACACAATTTATGAGAAATAAGATGTTGACGTATCTCCGGCTTCAAACCTCTTAAAAACATTCGCGCCATTCTCTCTTCATTATCCACCAAATGGGACGCAAACCGTGATAACTCTGCAAATTTTGCCTCGTATTGCGACACGGTCATATTATTTTGTTCCAACTTAATAAACTCCACCTCTTTCATGTGGCGAATACTTTCGGGAAAGTATTTATCATTGAACAGCTCCTGGAACTTCTCCCAAGACATCTTCAGTACGGCAGGTTGAGTACGTTTTACCGATTCCCACCAGTAATCTGCCTCTCCGCGCAACATAAAGGCGGCAAAGGGAACCTTTTGCTCCTCGGAGCATCCCAAGACATCAAATATCTTGGTCATCTGCTTTATCCATGTTTCCGCCATAAGTGGTTTTGGCTCTCCCTTAAACTCCAGTGGTCCCAGCTCCTTGAACTGTTTAGCGGTGACCGCCCGAGAGTTTCCCGCGTTTCCATCTACGTTTTGGACAGGAGTTGCTCTCGCCTGCTGCTGCATGAATTGCATAAAACCTCTGAACATTTGATCATTCGTCATTTGGTCAGTGTTGTTGTTTGCATGAGGATTTTCGCCTTCCTGGTGCACATTATCCTGATTATTGATATGTGGTGAATCAACGATCGCCTGTGCTCAATTGCCAATCTCAACATTCTCAGATGTCATTTTCAGATACTGCCACAAAACAAAAGGTTAATTGACATGTAACATATTATCCCTATATTCTGACCGACCAATAAAATAACACATAAACTTAGGTAGGTCATACTAGCGAAGGAATTCCCCGTCTCTCCCCTCCTAGTACTATTCTCACATCTTAGCCAGGGATCATATCCCTAAGCTCTGATACCAACTGTGACGCCCCCAAAATTAGGTATACATCACCCATCTTGAGTCGCCAGATTCATGGTACAGAATTCAAATACAACTTACTAATACAGCTGTCGTGTACAAATACGACAAAACATAACTGTGAGTTTGAATACAATTATTGTCTACTAGAGAGCATACAAACTCAAAAGGTGTCCTCAATACAATTATTGTCACACTATTTAACAGAATAGTGAGGACTACTAATACTATTCTCTGGTCCATCACTCCGTTCCCCGACTCGTCCCAGCTATAATCTCATTTCCTGAAGAGAACAGTGAAAGAAAGGGTGAGCTCAACTAGCCCAGTAAGAAATATTATGACTAAGATAATGCAGAATAAATTATCATTAGCCTTCAACAGTGTTAAACTGATAAAATATAATAAACATCAAGTTTAACTACAGCGGAACCAGCAATCCATTAAAAGAGTCAAGTAAAAAATAAAATCTACTATCTTTTATGATTTAAAAGGTTTTTCATCATCGTTATAGCTGAGACTCAGCTTAATAAATATTTCACATCATCGAATCACCCCCGCACTACGGCCAAGGATATTCTTTAGTATCACGACCACAATTATTCATGCACTACAGCCAAGAATATTTGTGTATTCATCAATGGTCATGATCATGCCAACAACTGTCCATCAATGCACTACGGGCCAATGAGGATTTTTAATTTTTACATCATTTGTAACATTACGGTCATGATTACACCGAATAATCCCTGGTCATAATCATACCAAGTCCATCTATGCACTACAGGCCACAGATGACTTTCGACAAAATATAAACATGAGGATGATGACAATAATATAAGAATTCAATAAAACAAGTTCAAGAATTATTTTATCCAGGAATTATTAACGTTCAAATTTGTCAACACGATACTGTTTTGTGGTGTAAAATTCAAGAATGATCAGAAGAATATTTCTATGAAAGGATATTGGATGAAGCGCAAATATCAAGGATATTCCACTAATTTCATGGAGCATAGAAGTCAAAGTTTTATCCAACTGAGTATAATAAAGAATGGAATAACAAAAGAAATCACCATGCATGCGATAGACCGCACAGACAGGTTATTCCAGCAGAATAATAATAACGGAACCAGGTCAGGTGAAATTCACACCGACAGGATGTTCCAACAGAATAATAAAGAATGGAACCAGGTCCGGTGTAAAACACACAGACAGGATATTCCAACAGAATAATAAATAATGGAACCAGGTCCGGTGTAAAACACACAGACAGGATATTCCAACAGAATAATAAAGAATGGAACCAGGTCCGGTGTAAAACACACAGACAGGATATTCCGACAGAAATATAAAGACAGGATAGTAAATGGATGTCACCAAGTATAGGGTATTCCGCGTATACCGGTTATTCCAACAGAATAATAATGAATGGAATAACATAAGGATTTCACCAAGTATAGGGTGTACCGCGTATACAGGTCATGTATAGGGTATGCCACTTTTACAGGTTATTCCAACAGAATAACAAAGAACGGAAGAACATAAGTTCTCTTCAAGAAGAAAGAATAACACCCCTTACCGTATTAAGAGATTGAATACTGCAGTCGTGTAATAACCGAATACTCTTCTTCTTTCTCTCTTACTCTCTCTATACTTTCTCTCTCTATAGCTTGAACGAATTCGTGAAAAATAATGAAGCCCTAGGCCTCTATTTATAGAAGATTTATTACTATTTACGAAAGTATTTACTATTTACGAAGGTAATTACTATTGACGAAGGTAATTACTATTTACGAAAATAATTACTATTTACGAAGGTAATTACTATTTATGAAAATAATTACTATTTACGATGGTAATTACTATTTACGAAAGTAATTACTATTTACGAAGGTAATTACTATTTATGAAAGAGACTCTTAGATGATGACATATGGCCCCCCATAAATAATTCAACTTACCACAAACGTCTAATAATAGACTCTTTATATACATCAAGGATTGAATAAAAATTACCAAAAATCATTTTAACACATATTTAATCTTTCAACAATTATTAATCATTTATAACTTGTCGTCTCAATTATTATTTAAATAATATAACATATTATACAGATGATACTGTGACAATAATTGAATCAATAATATAAGAGATATGATGCAGCAATTACTGTAGCAATAATTGAGTATAGCTGAGTGACTTCTCACGTAAGCATCAATAATCAATACCGTGTGCTACTATGCAACAACGCGTATTACTGTACTTTTACTACCGAGTAGTTCAACAGTTTTTAACGGTCACTCCTCCGCCGTTATTTTATAGAAAGATAATTTTGTCGTTTTCTAACTATGACAATACTTCCGTTGTGGGGTCCACCAATGATTGTGTCGTCGTACGAATATTCCCCGACAAAAAGAATATTCCCCGACCAAACGAATATTTTATAACAACTTGCGTACTTTGCAAAATTTATAAATATTACCCACAACTATAAAATTATATCAAATTTATTTCATAATATTCCAAAAATAATAATTATGAAAATTCATCTTTATTTATAAAAACTGGGGTCTTACACCACACCTAGAACTGGAGAGCCTATTAAACATTGAAGAGAAGCAAAATTAATGGATAATAGAAATGGGCATATTTATATTAGTGTTCATGAGCCTATATTTTGAATTGGGGCTTTTATGTAACCAAAATTGTCACAGTTTTTATGCAAGAGCTTCAACTTCCAGAGACTTGGTCATGACTAAAACAAACTTTTTTGGAAAAAAAAAATAGTAGTTCCAACTTCAAATGGGTCTAGAAAGTTCAAATTTCAAGAGTTGGTTGTAGCATACCAAATTGCAATAACTTAGTTTTGAAACACTATAGTTCTCTATTTTCTGATACTCAATACCATTATATAATGTATCAAGTGTTTGAAGATCAAATCAAAAAGTATGAGAATTGTCAAATTATAAAAGCAATAAATGGTAGTCAACAAATGAAAAATTGTTATTCATCCACTTTATCTAGCAAATATGTTTTGTAATAAGATACTCGATGTATCTAAAAAATCAAATTTTAGAATTCCGTAACTTATCAGAAAAGTGTTTTTCTCACCTATAAACAATCAATAAATAAATTTTGGATGAAATAAAAATTATAGTCGGCCCTCCCGCTTTATATATTAGATGATAAATATTTGAGCGTGGGAAGATCAGACTTGGTTTAGAGAGCTTGAGAGTGTGATTGTAAGCCAATAAAACCATTAAGTTTGACGACTGATGAACTGTGCAGGAACCTAAAATTTGGCTTAGAGAAATTGATGTAGGATGTGAAACTAACATTAATTTATATTATTAAGATTCATAACAAAAAATTGATAAAATTGAAATGGGGACCTTGCAAAGGAATTGGATCATGGACATTCTGGAATATAGAACCAAGGCTTCAAGTACTGTGTTTAAAGCTCCTGGAACTAACAGTAACCAACCCAGGGCCGGCTTCAATTTTAAAATCACAAAACATTATTATATACAATATAATTTATATATATATATAAGAGAGGGGGTGGGGACCTGAGAAGCTCCGCTGGAAGAATAGAGAACATCCTGAATGGGACTGGAGTGGATTGCTTCCATTATTCCTCTCATCCAAACATCCGTCATCTTCACCAATCTAATTCCCTGAGTAACCTTTTGAAGTTTCACAATTTTATAACAAAAGAAACAATCTTAAAACACAAACTTTAGTCCCCCAATTAACAACAAAGAAGATATAAAACCAAAATTACAAATCAAATTAAAAGGTAAAGATTGATTATGGGTACTCATTAATAAGAAACATACCATAAAGAAATTTAAGCATTGCAGATTTAAGCAGTTGGCATTATTTATGAATGTGGTGTTGTCAATAACTGTGATGGTACAAGCATATACAAAATGATTAGGTGAAGATTATAGACTACTTTAGCAATACACACGAAAAAAGATGTATCAAAGGATACGATGGCAACATAAGTTGAGGTGGTATTGCTAGAGAGCCAACTGGAATAGCTGGATGTATAGGGGGACAAAGATGAGAAGAAAGGTGGTTGTTCTTGTTCAAAAGAGGCAAAATGGGCAGGTGAGGAGAGGCTGGAGTGAAATCACCATGATGTGGTGCATGGACATGGTAATTGATGTGTAGTTGGTCACAAAGATTAAGGTGGATGCATCAGCTTCATATATAATAGAAGCATCATGAATGTTGAATGGTAAGGTAAAAGAAGACTTCTCAGTCAGTTGTCTTAAAATTCTGCTTCCCCAAGTTCCTTGTCCCCACACCCCCCTAGTGGTGTGCCGGAATAGAAAACATGTGACATTGTGCTTACATCAGTTACCTTGGTTATTTGTCTCTATTGAAGCTTCCCTGCAGTTTAAATTTGCCATGTTGGATGTTTTACCTGATTTCTAGATTGAAGCTCTGATGTCCTCAAAAAATGCATCCTCGAGACTTTCCACTGTCAAGTTCTCACTTAATAGTTGAGATTGACTCGATTGATGTGGATATATCTTCTTCAATTCCAGGTAATAGATGTGTTTTACCCTTCTTAGCTCCTTCAATTATACGATATAATCCTTAGTAAAGATGAGTTTAATTTAAAAGTTCATCATCAATATTTTATCCCTGTAACATCAATTAATATTCATCTTGAATCAAATATTCATCTTTGCACTACAGGCCAAAGATATTCATCAGTCGGTCATGTTCATCTCAACACCTATACATCTTTGCACTACGGGCCAAAGATATTCATAAGAAAATCAACCATCTTTGCACTACAAGCCAAAGATATTCAGTAATACCATCATTTAGGACTAAGTATGATGAAAAATATTTTAAAGAAAACGAATCCGGTGAAACAAAAGAACAAATATTAAGAATTCGTACTTTAAACGACCCGAGTTCAAAAATACTTCATTAATAATCATAGTGAAGTAAAAATTCAAGAATGATCAAAACATAGATACAATCAAATCTAGTATCCATAATAGATATTTTGGACAAAAACAAAAATTTAATTTTTCTGTGAATAGTGTCGTATTCGTGAATAGTACCGTATACGTGAATAGTGTCGTATACGTGAATAGTAACCCTGACACTAAAAGAAAAGAATTTCACAAGAAAAATCTTACCAATATTCCAGCATAATGATATTAGAAGAAATAATATCATTTAAGAAAAAAATAATACCCCTTACCTCAAAAAGATAGTACTTCTGACTGGAATACTGGATATAGTGCTGAAGGGAACTTGCACCGTATAGCAACACTCAAAGTATCAAAATACTCACAAGAATACGCTCGATAATATAGAGAGAGAAAGCGAGAGAAAACTTATTTCTGGTGTGATTTTCAATTCTAACCTAAACACCATATTTATAGGAAAATGATTAGAACACCAAAGCAAAAAATTTAATAAAATATTAATATATAAATTAAGTTTTCTACGCCAACCTTTGAATCATCAAATTCAGCATGTTTAACAGCAATTAAGGCCCGCCCACTTGCAAAAAACTTTTTTATTAAAAAAATATTTTAAACTTCCAAAAAACAATTATTTCGAAACTTCGGAACTTCAATAATTCATAATAAATAGCCCTTTTATCAGAAAAATTTGAACCTTATGTCTTTTCCATAGTAAATTCCATTCTCTAAAACTTTGTAAGTTCAAGTTTTTCCAAATTCCAAATAGAAATTGACTGAAATCCATAAACGGACGATTTTACAGGCTATAATCAAATTTCAGTCAAGAAATGGGGTCCACAAACATGTTTAACATATTTTAAATATTTTTTGTAACAAAAATACTCTTCCTCCTCATTTATTCATATATCACACATTCATTGTAAAATATCACCATTATTATATTATTAAAATATAATAATATTTTTAAATGAATTATTTTATCAAAAAAGATAAAATATCAATTTTCAACAATTATCACATTAAAAATTTTCTCCATCTATATCCACATAAAATGAATATTTTTCTTATCATATAAATTAATAATTAATTATTAAATAATATTACAGAATCACAATACTGGCAATCAGGCCGTTCTCAGGAAAGAGGGGGCTTTCCAATAAGGATTTTTCTTTACTGGCGCACAATTAGGTGACCAAACCTCTCCTTAGACAGAACTTTTTAGACATTGCCAATAATGCTATCTAATAATATTATTCAAATAATATGAATTATTGCTCCGATAATAGAAAATACTGTGTAGTGACAATTATTGAAACAACAATAATATAAAATATCAACGTAGCAATTATTGAATCAATAAAATAAAATATTGAACAGTAATTACTGTAACAATTATTGAGTAGTGCCTTGTTACATAAGAATCAATAATTGGTGCAATACCGTGTGCTACTGTGTTTTAACCACCGAGTATTTCAATAGTATTAACGGTAACAACTATGTCGTTATTTATAAACAACTTATACTTGTCGTTTTCTTCATCCAATCGCTTTCCGTTATGGGGCCCACACAAGGCTGCGCCGTCGTACGAATATTCTCCGACAGTAAGAATATTCCACGACCAAACGAATATTCCCCGATAATAATGAATATTTTATAACCACTTGTTTATTTAAGATATTTACGCATTTTACCCATAACTAACCACATTAATCAAATCAACCCTTACTATTTTAAAATAATAAATAGAGGAAATTCAATTTCATTAATAATAAGTTGGGGTCTTACAACCTCTCCTCCTTATGAAATTTCATCCTCAAAATTGGTGTACGTACCTGGTATTTTGAAAAGGTGAGGATACCTTGCTTTCATTTCCGTTTCCAACTCCCAGGTCATTTCCTCAATAGCATGGTTCCTCCACAAAACTTTGACTTGTGGTATAACCTTTGTGTGTAGGACATGCTCCTTCCTATCCAAGATCTTGACATGTACCTCTTCATACGTTAAATCTTCGGCTATCTCATCCGGTTCTAACTCAATAACGTGGTTCGTGTCTTTCACATATTTATGTAGCACAGATATATGAAAAACATTATGAACACGAGACATACTTGGAGGTAATGCGAGTTTATAGGCCACATTTCCTACTCGGTCAAGAATCTGAAATGGACCAATAAATCGTGGATTGAGCTTTCCTCTCTTCCCAAAGCTTATAACTCCCTTCAATGGAGCCACACGCAATAATACATGATCCTCAATACTAAATTCCACGTCCTTTCGATGAAGATCCACATAACTCTTTTGTCGATCCTGTGCCGTTTGTATACGTTGTCGAATCATTTGGATCTTTTCTGTAGTCATACGTACCAATTCTGGTCCCAACAATGTTGCTTCACCCACCTCATCCCAACATACTGGAGAGCGACACTTTCATCCGTATAATGCTTCGAATGGAGCCACACCTATACTTGTCTGATAACTGTTGTTGTATAAGAATTCCACCAATGGTAAATACTTATCCCAACTCCCTTTGAAATCTAGGACACAAAGTCTTAATAGATCTTCAAGAGTTTGAATAGTCCTCTCTGATTTTCCGTCCGTTTGAGTATAAAAGCCAAAACTTTAACCAACTGAGTATAATAAAGAATGGAATAACAAAAGAAATTACCAGGCATGTGATAGACCGCACAGACAGGTTATTCCAACAGAATAATAAATAACGGAACCAGGTCATGCGTAAACGCACAGACATGATATTCCAACAGAATAATATATAACGGAACCAGGTCAGGCGAAATTCGCACCGACAGGATGTTCCAACAGAATAATAAATAACGGAACCAGGTCATGCATAAACGCACATACAGGATGTTCCAACAGAATAATAAAGAATGGAATAACAGAAGAATTTCACCATGTATGTGGTACTTCGCATAGACAGGTTATTCCAACATAATAATAAAGAATAGAATAATAGAAGAATTTCACCATGTATAGGGTAGACCATGTATACAGGTTATTCCAACAGAATAAATAAAATTGAATAACAAAAGTTCTCTTTATGAATACGAAAGAAATAATACCCCTTACGAGTACAACAAATGATATCCCTTACCTTGGAAGAAACTGGTTATAGGAGTAGTGAAGTAGCATAATACTTTTCTTCTTTCTCTCTATAATTTCTCTCTCTAGAGTTTCAGTGAATTTGTAAGAAATAATGAAGGAATGAGCTTCTATTTATAGGAGAATGGACTGAATAGTAACTAATTCCTGAACGGTTCAGATTGATTTACTTTTAAACGGACGGTCCAGATTGGTTTACTATAAAATATTCTAATAAAACAAAATCTTTTAAATAAAATATAATATATTCTATTTATAATCTAATAAAACGAATAACTTTATAAAAGTATTCTGTTTTATATAAAAAGATTTTACTATGCAAACACTATGCAAGCACTATGCAAACACTATGCATAATAAAATATAATATATTCTATTTATAGTCTAATAAAATGAATAACTTTATAAAAGTATTTTGTTTTATATAAAAAGATTTTACTATGCAAAATACTATGCATAATAGAATATAATATATTCTATTTATAATCCAATAAAACGAATAACTTTATAAAAGTATTCTGTTTTATATAAAAAGTTTTTCTGTTTTATTACATTAATAATACTAATAAAACAAAACTTCATCATCATTATTATAATTCACACTATTAATCGACCAGGTCGTTCTCAGGAAAGAGGGGACTTTCCAATAAGGATTTCTCCCTATTGGCGCACAATTAGGTGACCAAACCTCTCCTTGACAGAACTTCTAGACATCGTTAATATTGCAAATAATAATATTAATATTTCGTCGTTTCAATTATTGATTTAATAATATATAAAATATCGACAATAATTGAATCAATTAACGTGAGATACTATGCAACAATTACTGAATCAATAATTAAACAAAACTGAGTGACTTCTCACGTAAGCATCAATAATCAAAACCGGGTGCTACTATGCAACCACGCGTATTACTGTACTTTTAACACCGGGTGTTTCAACAGTTAATGGTAAAACTTCCGCCGTTATTTTCATAAAATATTTTTGTCGTTTTCTCAATCCGACAATAATTTTGTTGCGGGGTCTACCAATGATTGTGTCGTTGTACAAATATTCCCCGACAAAAAGAATATTCTCCGACCAATCGAATATTAAATAACAACTTGCATAATTTACAAAATTTATAAATATTACCCACAACTATAATATTATATCAAATCCACACCATAATATTCAAAAAAATATTTCAAGAAATTTATAAATCTTTATTTATAAAAATTGGGGTCTCACATTTGACAGATCTAAAAAATAATTTATAGATTTAAAATGGTAGAGATCTAAAGTGGACTGAAATTTAGGGGTTTTAAGTCCAAAAACAATTTTTGTACATCTTCCTTGTGAAAGCTCATTAACACATAAAATGACACCATATAAGCTCATTAGAAATAAAAGTGAAGTAAACTCTTTTCTATTAAATGAAATGGGCCTATTTATAGCTAGAGAAATGTATATATATAAGTTATATATATACATTTACTATCCCTACAAATCTTCCCCAAATTCAAAGCAAATTCTTAGCATTTTAATGGGCTAGCAAACATTTTGAAATTGAGTTGGTTGAATTTTTTCAAACTATTTATCCATAACTTTTTGTTTCTTGAAAAGGAACTTTTTTATCGGATTCGATTATCATGAAAGTTAATTTTATGGTAAGTTGGTCATGTGACCAATACAATGCTAAAACACAGAGAGAGGTCACCTCCCGTCTGCGAGTCAACACTGTATTGATCAATTGACCAAAGTTAACTTAATGGTAAACACCCCCTTTTTTACCTAATTTATTTTTACTCTATAATATCTTTGGCTGATGAGCAACCTCTCCTCATCTTTAACATTGTTTTAATATTAAACTCTTAAAATCACCTAGGTAACATATAATAATTTCCTCTGCTCTCAAAAATAAATAAATCTGGCTTTTGATTTGAATTAGTAACATTGACCCAATTTTTTCAAAAATATTAAAGTATAAAAATTATTAGAGAACTAAAATCTCAAGTCCTTTACGATAATAATATTTGAACTCTAAGGGTATTTTTGGAAGTTTGAAAATACCTGAAAAAAAAGAAAAAAAGATTAATATAAAAAAGAAAAAGAAAATACCTATCTTAGTCAAGAACAATAACCTTGATTATCTATACTTCTGAAAAATCTAATATTTAGAACAATCATAATTGATTTTTTGTAAACTATTTGATTTCTTGTAGATTAAACCAACTTATCCCAGAGAGCTTTCATTTTATTTATTTTTTAAATTGTTAAATGAGCTTTCATTTTTACTTCATAATAAATTTTAGTCTTTAAAGTTTAATATTAAAAAAATAAATATGTAGAAATTTAAAAATCTAAAAAGAAATTTAAAAAATCTCATTACTACAACATGTAATCTACACAATAAAAGGAGTGGGGGTGTTCAACCGGTTTTTACCGGACCGAACCGAACCGGCACCGAACCGAATCGGTATCAAAATCGCTCAAATCTTGATACCGATACCGGTACCGGTTGGATCGGTATACCGAACCGACAATACCGGTGACACCCCCAAAATAGGTCCAATCCATCCAACCTATTCTGAGTCGCCAAATACATGGTACAGAAAATAACTACAACTTTATTACTACAATTATCATGCAAAATAAAACAAAACATATATTGTGAGTTTTAATACCAACTGTGACTCATGTCCCAACTATGGACAGCACCTCACAGTGATACCTTACATAAAGGTACAATCTAGAACTGTTTTAGAAATTAAAAGCTTTGGGAAGTGCTCAAGAAAACCTTCGTACATAGGAGGCCATGAATCTAAGTTATGATATATATCATATGTCTAGAGAATTATCCTTAGCTGATCCAATAGACCCCAAAGAAAATGAGAAGATTACTATCATGTTCCTTCTAATGGTGAGTCTTCTCTTGACATATAACTATCTCCACCGTCTACGATTGAACATTATGTTTCAACCCAACTCCAAGATCATATAGGTAGTGCTCGTAGATATACTCAGCAAGTGGATGTGCACAACCCTTTCTTATGATAACAAGAGATTGTATGTCATTAGACATCTTGTATGATAGTGGAAAAACACCCTTCCAAAGTTGGGTTCACCTCACCCTATTGTTGTTCACCAAAATCAATTATTAAGTGACGTATAATATACGACACACACATCTTAGGTCCTCAATACAATTATATATTGTATGTCATGCCGTTTTATAATGTATTGAGAAACTTTGATAGTCTCGGACCACAACACTATTCCCTTGTTATCCCCGCTCGATCCAGCTACACTTTTATTACCTGAAAGGAATTGTGAAGCAAAAGGGGTAAGCACAACTAGCCCAGTAAAAAATATCATAACAAAAGATAATTAAATTATCAATAGCCTTCATCAGTAATAAATCAGAGATTTAGAACATATGGTAGATGATAAAACTTTTCAACCATAGTTGCAGCGGAACGATCAATCCATTAGAAGAGTCAAATAGACCATAAAGTCTATTATCTTCTCCATGTTAAAAGTCCACCAACAATGCTTTAACCCTGTAACATTAATCAACAGATCTTGTTCACAGTCATGTGAATAACTCATAATCATAATTGTAGTTCTATTTTTCTCTTCTCATCCAAGACGAAAATATTTTTTCATCACATGTCTTTACCTGAAACATCAAAGATCATGGTTATACCAAATCACAGTTCATGTTCATAATCATACTAATAAGTTCATCTTTGCACTACGACCAAAGATATTCATTAACCGTTCATCTTTGCACTACATGCCAAAGATATTCAACAACAGGTCATCTTTGCACTACGGGCCAAAGATATTCAACAACAGGTCATCTTTGTACTACACGGCAAAGATATTCAACAACAGGTCATCTTTGCACTACAGGCCAAAGATATATTTATATCTCAAAGAAATATATAATCATTTCAGAATTTATATAAACAATAATTATAACCATGTTGATTAATTCACCTTTGCACTTAAGTTAAAAATATTCAATTGTAAATTCAATGGTCATGATCATACCAGTCAACAATTCGTCTTTGCACTACTGGCCAAAGAGAACCCATAGTCACGATCATACCAATAATCTACCCATCTTTACACTTAAGTCAAAGAGAAATTTAATCACCGGGATTATAAAAATGTTATATATGATATAAAAACAATACGATCAACAACTGCATTTAATTTCAAGAGTAAGATTCATAAATCAATGATTTCATAACACCTTAATCCAAATGTTATAAATCGCTTAATAATCTCATAATCTAATATTATTAATACTACCATAATATTTTAATCATTTCTTAAACTTATAAATAATTTATTTTAATTGTTTACACTTTACTAATTAATACATTTAATCATACTAAAATGCCAAACTCATAAGATTTCATCACCAATAACCAACAACCTCATCAAAAATCTGCATATACCATATATAGGATTTCCAAGCCATAAAATCCTATTTTTCAATTTTGTTACTTCACATAACATATTTAATTTATTTATTCATAACTAGTCTATTTTTATGAAAAATACCAAATCAGTTTTAAAAATATTTTTTTTTGGGATTTAGTATAATATAGTCCCATATTGAACATATATTTTTCTTGGAATTTTTAAAATTCATTTACTATTTTTTACATGATCAAAATTGTTGAATATTTAGACATTTATCATAAATTGTACCTTTGTTCAAAAATTCTGAAATTTATAGAGTATACTGCTATTATATACATGTACTCCCAATAAAAATTTCACCAATTTTGGAGTTAACCACAAGGAGTTATAAGTGTTTACTTTTAAAAAAAATCATAAAATTCATAACTCATAATCTATACATCCAAAAATCATCATTTTTGGACACAATCAAGAAAACTCATCAAATTATCATTTCAAATTTTCTAGAATTTTTGAAGGTTCGAAAAATTACGAAACTGAAAAACATAATAACCCTTAAAATCCCTTACTTCAAAAGAGCAATACTTCTGACCGGAATGTCGGATGAAAAGCCGAAGGAAACTTGCACTGAATAGCAACTCTCCAAGTATCTAAATACTCACAAAAATACGCTTGAGAATATAGAGAGAGAAGACTTCAGTTTCTGGTGTATTTTTCAATTCTAACTTAAGTGCCTATTTATAGAAAAATGCGAGAACGCCTAAGAAAACTAAATAATAAATTATTATTATTATTATTTATTCACCTTCTACACATGCCTCATTTGAATCAAAAATTCAGCCACCACCTTTGAACAAGAAATTCAGCACATGTTTTCAACAAATGACAAAAGTGGGTCCCACCCCTATTTTAATAAAAATTATTTTATTTTTCAAAACTTCAGTAATTCATATAAAATAGTCTGTTTATCAGAAAAATATGAACTTTATGTCCATTCTGCATGAAATCGAATTCTCTACAACTTTGTAGCTTTGAATTTTTCTAAATTCCAAACAGAAAATATCTGAAATCCACAAACGGACGATTTTCAGCACCGTTTCAACACCTTTTAAAATTCATAACAAATCATGCGTTAATTTTCAACGGTTCAAAATTTGTGGACATATACTCAACTCATATATGTATAACATATCTAAAAATCACAACGATCCAACGGTCAGATTAAAATTACAACTCACGCAATAAAGCTTTAAGAACACCGATTTGAGTTTTTAATACCTCCAATCCGTCAAAATACTGATAAAACACCTCAACGTTAATTCCTTTATTTATATCCACATCAAATAAATATTTTTTTTATCATATAAATTAATAATTAATTATTCACAAATAATATTACAGAATCACAATAATGACAACCAGGCAGTTCCTAGGAAAGAGTGGGCTTTCCGATAAGGATTTCTCCTTACTGGCGCGCAATTAGGTGACCAAACCTCTACTTGATAGAACTTTACAGACATTGCCAATAATGATATCTAATAATATTATTTAAATAATATGATTTATTGATCTGATAATGAAAAATACTGTGCCGTAACAATTATTGAAACAACAATAATATAAAATATCAACGCAACAATTATTGAATCAATAAAATAAAATATTGAACAGTAATTAATGTAATAATTATTGAGTAGTGCCTTCTTACGTAAGAATTAATAATTCAAAAATACTGTGCAATATTGTGTGCTACTGTGCAACCACGCGTATTAATATATATTAACCGCAAGGTATTCCAACAGTGTTAACGGTAACAACTACGTCGTTATTTATAAAAACTCAAACTTGTCGTTTTCTTCATCCGACAGTTATTCTGTTATGGGGCCCACAAATGGTTGCGCCGTCGTACGAATATTTCCTGACAACAAGAATATTCCACGACCAAACGAATATTCCCCGACAGAAATGAATATTTTATAACCACTTGCATATTTTGAAAATTTTCATATATCACACTTAACTTTAACTTTTATCAATTTAACCATTTACTGAATAACAATTATAAGAAAAATTAAATACTTTTATTTCATAAAATTCGGAGTCTTACACAGTTCGTCCAAAAACAAAAAAAACCGATTTTTTTGCACACTTTTAAAAAAGAGGGACTCTTCATAAAAATAAAGGTCTTTACCACTATAGTATCTTCTTTGGTTTAATTAAATTAAGTAATTTTGACATAAAATTAATTTTAGGTAAAATGGAAGGCAAGGACTACCTTACTTTTGCGTGAGATCACGTCTTTTTATATATTTGAATACACTCCCTCTCATATTATCATACTCCCTCCTATTCAGATTAAATGACGTTTTAGGGAGTTTAATTTTATTCTATATAAATGTCGTTTTGGAATCTCTATAAAATATTGCACTATTTTTTCATAATTTACCCCTCTATTTAATATGCTTAGTAAATGCAATTGTGGAGAGAGAAATAATTAATTAAGGACAATTGTGGAGAATGAGAAGAGATAATTGTGGAGAGAGAAATAATTAATTAAGGACATAAAAGACATTTTGTGTTATTTTTTAATAAGTGTGCTTAACTCTAAAATATCATTTAATCTGAATAGGAGGGAGTATTATATATAAAAGAAAGAAAAAATATATATACACAAATTTTTTTAGGTTACGGCGACAGATCAGTTGTCATAATAGATATTCTAGTTTATGGCGATGATTGAACCGTCATTATAGCTTTAAAAAATTGTCGCTATAGTATAGTTGTATACTACACAGCTGTGTATACATATAATTCATAAAAAAAATATTTTATAATTTGAAATGTGTATTTCGGATAAATTTTTTTGAACAATATATTATTAATCCATGGGCAATTGATGGTACATCTTCATCTAAAATATTCTAAACTAGCTAGGTCCCGTGCCTTCGGCACTGTATGGACAATATGATTTATCTCAAACTTTGAACGACCAAAATAATTTATTGAGTGAGCAGGAAATTTAAAGTCATTTGTATTTTATTAAATTATTATTAGATTATTAGATAGATAGATGTATTTTATTAGATAGATGTATGAACGGTGGGATTTATCTCAAACTTTGGATGGCCCGGATGATTTATTGAGTGAGCGGGAAATTCAAAATCATTTGTATTTTATTAGATAGATTTTAATGTTACAAGTATTTGTTTCATTGCTGCCATGTGTCTTTATGTTAAGATTCCACCTGTATACTTGAGTTGAGTCACATTTCTCAGTGGAGTAATATTTATTTTGGTGGGAGGGGGAGTACATTGAATAACAAAAACCACGGGCAGGTCGATGGTATAACATTCGTCACAGAAGTGTATAGCTTCCATGTCCCACCGCTTATACTTCTTCTCTATTTCTCTCTCATAAGATTTTGTCCTCCCCTCTTTTCTCTCTCCTCACAACTCTGTAGAAGGAAAGGAGATGGCTCTGAAGCTCAATCCCCTTACTTTCCAATGCCAGAAAAACCCTGTTTTTGCTCTGCCACCAATAGCCAGTGTCAGATTTCCCAAGTTTTTCATGGCTTCCACTATCCATCCTAACTCCAAGTCAGTTCTCTTTCTCTTTCATTTGATTGTTGTTTACTTCATTTTTTTTTTCAAATTCATTGACCCGTTTTTAGATTTTGATTTAATGTTTATTCTTCTTGGGGTATTTTGATGTTTTCTGTATCTGGTTTGTTATTTTGTTCTTATTTTGATTAGAAATGGTTTAATTTATAGGCATTTCTTGTGATTTCAATGCTATTTCACGTTAATTGCTGATATTGGTCTCTCCCTCACATACCCATTTTTTTTATAATCATTTACATTGTATTCCATCTGTTCTCTAGCTTATTTCAACATAAAGATATATTTCTATTTTAAGACTATTAAGTGACATAAGTTCCTATTTTGTCTTCATTTTTAGCATCACACCACCACCAACATCACCACTGTTAGATAAAATTAGGGGTACATTTGAAGGGTCCTTGTTTTAGAAATATATTTCTAATTTTTGGAGAAGGATCTATAGTTTTAGAATGGAGGGAGTATTTTCAAATCTAATTTGTATTTTATAATCATTTAACATTGTTTTTGTCAATTTACAGTTTTATTTGTTATTTGTTATTTTTTCCGAATTAATTTTTGTATTTGGTCTTTCTTTTTTCTTTTTCTTTTTTGTATAAAATTTATTTATTTTGTCTCATTGTTTCAATTGCCTTATTCAGATATTGCATGATATGAGATTTGATTCACCCCCCTAATCCCTCCCCATCGGGCAAGATGTGTAATCCATTTTAAAATCATTATTCCTTTTCAGCACTATGTGTTTTAGGATGTTTATGCATATGTGTACATGATTGTGTTTTTTCTATTTGGTGGGGATGGAGGAGGTTTAGGATATTCAATAGTGTTCATTTAATTTTTTGACATTAGCAAGGCATTATGCATTTAATTTTGTTGAGAACTTGATAGTTTTGTCGACTCATTTAACTACTAGTTGTCACATTCAAAGAATTTTCTCTTGGCCTCCTGGGCAATGTGTATTAAGCCTTTCTAATCATAACTAATTAGATGTTATTAGAGCATCTCCAGCAAGGTGGACTATACCATGGACTATATTTAATTCATATGACATCAATCCATGGGATAGTTTGTCAATATTAAAAGATTATATTATATTTAATGAAATTATAGTTCACCAATCATTCTTCTACACTCACATTTAAATATATTTAAAATTATAGTGCATCAAATGTTGTTCCTTGATATAGTCTTTTTGGCTCACCGGAAAATTTCATAGACTATATTTAGTCTTACTGCTGGAGTGAAATCCGAGTCCTAGATTTAGTCTAGGATTGGCCTGCTGGAGATGCTCTTACACACTTACAAAGACATGCACATGCTTAGGGCTATATCTTTCAAATCTCATTGTGAACGCAAGAAATCTACGAGAATTGAAGTTCATATCAACATCTATTCATAATTTGTAATTCTATATCATGGTTTTGTGAAGAGCCTGTTTCGATTACTAATTATATATATGCAAGTGTTTAAGTTCTCCCATTTCCAATTATATAATTCCAGTTTTTTCTCTTAGGGATGTTGAAAATCTGAAGAAGCCTTTTAGCCCTCCTCGGGAAATTCGTGTTCAGGTGACGCACTCAATGGCTCGGGACAAGATTGAGATCTTCAAATCTATGGAGCAGTGGGCTGAGCAGAACATATTGGTTCACCTAAAGCCCGTTGAGAGCTGTTGGCAACCACAGGACTTTTTGCCAGATCCTGCGTCTGATGGATTTGATGATCAAGTTGTTGAACTGCGAGAGAGGGCAAAGGAGCTTCCAGATGACTACTTTGTTGTATTGGTTGGAGATATGATCACAGAAGAAGCCCTTCCAACATATCAAACGATGCTTAATACTTTAGATGGTGTTCGTGATGAAACAGGGGCGAGTCCTACGCCTTGGGGAATTTGGACAAGGGCTTGGACCGCTGAAGAAAACAGGCATGGTGACCTTCTCAATAAGTATCTTTATCTATCCGGACGAGTAGACATGAGGCAAATTGAGAAGACAATTCAGTATCTGATTGGGTCAGGAATGGTGAGTTACTTGCCCACCTAGTTTTACTCTTATAAATTATCTTTTCCCAATTTCTTTCCGCTAAGCTGTCAGGAAGATGAAGAGGTTGAGCCAGGATTTTCCTTGCATTTACTTTCCTTTCTGTAAGTGGGAAAAAAGGAAATTTTTGTTTTGACTTTTTTTTTGGTGGTGGTGGGATGAGGGAATTGTGTTACATTTAGCTCCCGCACATTTAACTTTATAAATGAAAATGGTTCCACAAGAATGCAAGCTACGAGCATCTTATTAAGTAGAACAATACTAATAGTTTTCTATCATCATTTAATTAAAAAATTTGCTAAAATGTTTCAATGTAGAACTAGGATCTTATACTACTTGAAGTATTTCTTGAATCTAGTTTCCACATAATTTATTACCATTTTCATAGTAAAAAGGAGCAGAAAGTTTTCTACAAGTTCAAAATAGTCCCAAGAAAGAAAAAAAGAAGAAGAGGACATGTTTTTCTGGTAGATTACGCAAGAACATGCATGCTTGGAGCGTAAGTATTTGAACTTATAAGTTCTTTCTTGCATGCTTGGAGCGTAAGTATTTGAACTCATAAGTTCTTTCTCTAAATAGTGTATTTTCGGAGATTCTCCAAATAAGAACTATGGGTCTCTCCAAAGGTCTTGTATAAGATTTAGTTAATTTTTATAGATATGCCTAGAAATCCTGAGAGGTCTTTCCTTTTTATTTTCAAAGCTATCACATGATTATGGTGCTTAACTAATAATTAATTTTGCCACTTTCAGGATCCCCAGACAGAAAATAATCCCTACCTGGGATTCATCTATACATCCTTTCAGGAGCGAGCAACATTTATTTCCCACGGGAACACAGCTAGACATGCAAAGTTGTATGGGGACCTTAAGCTAGCTCAAATATGTGGAACAATTGCCTCTGATGAGAAGCGCCACGAAACTGCTTACACCAAAATAGTTGAGAAGTTATTTGAGATCGACCCTGATGGAACCATCCAGGCTTTTGCTGACATGATGCAGAAGAAAATCGCTATGCCGGCCCACTTGATGTGTGATGGCAGTGATGATAACCTTTTTGAGCACTTCTCTGCTGTTGCTCAGCGGCTTCAGGTCTACACTGCTAAGGACTATGCAGATATATTGCAGTTTTTGGTTGGGAGATGGAAAGTGGCGGATTTAACAGGATTGTCTGGCGCAGGGCGAAAAGCTCAGGACTATGTTTGTGGGTTGCCTCATAGAATCACAAGGCTGCAAGAGCGAGCTCAAGGAAGAGCCAAGGAAGCAGGCACCATGCCGTTCAGCTGGATATATGATAGAGAAGTGAAACTCTAAGTAAGCCATTTATTTGTGAACTGTGTGTGCCCATGGTACAAGTTCTTTTTACTTTTCCGCAAAGTTCATGTGGTCTGTAAACATATCGTGACAATTTTAATGATGATTTTATGATGGTATCTTGTGTTGCTTGATTTAGCTTTCACTTCTTACCATATTATTTAAGCCCTTTTTAAACCCATAAAAATTAAATTGGCCTCAAAAGTTCCAATTGTCATATAAAATGTTTTCAAAGTGTTATGATTTACATCAATTTTAAAAGTATGACTACCCTATTTCCAAAATTAGTGCCGTCGATCATTTGGAGAGCATTCTGAGGTTGGTTGAACCCTTCCATGTTTTTACTTGAATTTCTGAAAATTTTACCTGTCTGGGTGTAAACATTTTAAAATTTTCCTCTCTTTTTTGGATCATCATGTCACAAAATGCTTGTTATCCTAGCACTACTTGATCAATGTTATCATATTATGGGATTAATAATCCTCCCTGTCGAGTCTGCAAGACTGGAGCTGAGAGCCAGCCCCTTTTTCCCATTAAGATTCGTGATGCATATTTTTTTTTCACTTAAAATGGTGTAAACAGAAAATGAAATTCAAAAGGGCCAATGCTCTCTTGCCCAGACGGGTACTCTATCTCCGATAAAAGCTAGTTAGCAATTATTGATTAGCAAGAAAAAGAAAAAGAGGAATTCAATTTGCATGATGATTCTAGTCATGCCATTTGATAATCCAACAGTTTTACCCATGACTTCTGCATCTAGTTCTCCACAATTTTATCATTTACTTCCACACAATTTGCATGATATTTCAGTGTAGTTAAAAGAGTGTAGGGAAAACAACATTTAATCTATTAGGTGAAAATATTTCAATAATTGTCTATATTGAGATGAGACGTTGGAAGAAATTAAAAACAAATTCTATCGATTGCTATGTGCCGTGTCGAGATTGAAGCCAAAACTATATGTAAATGTCAAATGCTATTCAAAACATAAGTTGGGTACGGTACTCAAAACAAAAGTTACCCAGAACATAAGTATCACAAGTCAAGATTAGTTATAACTTATTCCGACAAGATTTGATCAGTGAACAATGCAATATATATTATGTTGATAAATTTGTGCTTATTATTAACAAATTCCCTACTTTCTCCCTCATTTAACCATGACTTTTTTAATTTATGAGTAGATAAATAATTGATAGTCAATTAGAAATGTTAGGTTACCCCTTAATTTATAAATAGATAAATAATTGGTAGTCAATTAGAAATGTTAGGTTACCTCACGGATTGCTATTATGGAAATGCAAGTTGTGGGTACTTTATAAATAGACTCTTGTATTTAGAGAGGGGTAGAACACAATCAAAGAGATAGTAACATATAATAGAGTTGAGAGATGGTGTAATTGGGTCTTGGGTGATTGTTTGAGGTTTTCAATATTTATTCCTTGCAAAAAATTGTACCGTGAAAATTAATATATTGAAGTTAGTTTTGTGGAATAAGTTATTTCCTCCATTCCTAAATATGTGACGTTTAAGGTTTTTGCACATGGATTAAGAAAATTAAAACTCCTAAAATTACTCCATTAAAATTGCTATGTATTACCAAAAATACCCTTGATAGATAAATGAAAAACTAAATTGTAGGTGATAAAGATGAGAGAGACATATTGTTAGAGGATAGAGAAAATATAGGAATTAAAGAGAGTATAATATTAAAATAGAGAAAAAGTAGCTTTAGAAAAATAGGAGAGAATTAAAGAGAGTATTAAATGTTTAGGCGTAATTAAGGAAATAATGTAACCAATTCTCCTAGAAATACTAGAACGTCATATATTTAGGAACAAAAACTATCCTAAAACGTCAGTTATTAAGGAATGGAATGAATATTGAGAATCAAACCACGTTAAATATTGTGTTGTTTTAATTCTCTTAATTGTGTTGTTTGTTTTGCGTGACTAAATTCACAACAAGAAATGTTACAAAATTCTTGCGCTTTGGGGATGCACAACTTTTAGTGTATTGTGCTCTACAACCATATTTTTTTTCTCCATAATCCGTAAAGAAACTTTTATTCCTAATACTATTGAGCTACTGAAGAACGAAAGATTAGATTAGAAAAATATATTCTTTTTGGGGGAGAGTTACTATTTCATCAATCAAGTCACATGATTATTTTAATATTAGTATAGCTGAGAGTGTTCTGCCTTATAGGTAAGCACTCGTATGAGTTGTAGTAGACTTGATTTAGTCTGAGCAGAATCTTTTTTTTAGTACTATATTGACAAAACACTAAAGCGAAGGCGTTTGTCCCCAATCCAATAAGGGGATCGAATTCCCTATGGCCCAACCACTAACTAACTTCTACCAAGATAATAGGAAGAACCACTACAAGCGTAAGACCTTCGACGACTAACTATTGTGAGAATTAGTACGTTATTAATCCATAATGTTTGCATGCCCTAGTTTTTCTGAGCAAATATTTTATATATGTTGGACATTGGGTATTTAAATGGATCGTCCGACCCGTTTGATTTAACTAACAGTTTTCTCAATTGACAAGGTCAATGGAGCCGTTCATTAATTTGAATGTGACTTGACTGAACGTGGAGAGAAATTGGGGGAGTGGTTCAACCACTCCGTATTAAATACTCATGCCTCTTCAGTTAATCGATTAATAAACAATTCATTCAATTTGGCCATATACAGAGCGCTCCCAAATACAGACCAAACCAAAAAATGTTATAAACCGTAAGTTAGTGCTCCGTTCTCGATCGTAGTTCGGAGACACTGTTGGGTTTCAGGAATAGCAGGAGGTTTTCCGCATTAAAGGTTTAATCACGCTCCAAGAGGTATGTCTTTGATATTTCTATTATGTGTAAATATGTGAAATAACATATGTATTAAATCCCTACATTGGTATCAGAGCATGGTTTAATGATCTCATGTATGCTATGTATGAAATATTTACACTTTATGCCATGATTACATGTTTAAAAACTTGAAAACATCATTAATGGTAATCTTAGTTACACTAATTGTTAGGGGCTAATATTGCAGTATGTTGTAGCCTAAACACAATGTATATGATATGTATAATTTGGGTTTAATTGGATAATTAATTAAAAACCCTAATTTGCGAACAACCTACTTTGACCAACCATAATTTTTTTGTGATTGTCCATTTTGAAAGATTTTGGTATATATGCGTAGTATATTTTATAAGCTTTCCAATGATATATTATACGCTTAAATTGTACTAATCTAGGCAGAGATATGGTCTCTCAAAATTTGGGTCGCGAAATTGAGATTTTGAAAATTTCTGGTGACTAGAGGTTGAAGGAGAAGTACAATTCCACTCTCAATAGGAGTTGTGTATGTCACAACCATATCATGGAAGCTTCCAAAATGGATTTTGAACATACCATAGTGATCAGGGAAGGAAGTCGATCAGAACAAACTGATCTACGTCGCGAAAAAATGTCAAAAAGGCGGCGTGTGGCCTGCACGTGCGCCGGAGCTCCGCAACAGCCACGTGCGCACAATGCGTGGTTATTGTTCATGTAACGCGTGTATGGCATACGCGCCAGATACGCGGCTCCTCTGCTCGATCGATCTGACCCGTTTACCCGATTTGACCCACCCTTTTGGCCCGTGGTGTCGAACCCTTTATCTAGATTTTATTATTTTAAATTTTATTTTCAGAAATGATTTATTAAATTATTTTTATGCATGGAAATTAATTAATAAATTATAACATGATTATTAAATTATGTAAAATTAACAGTTATTAATTATTAGCATGTAATTAATATTTATACTGGAATTTTGAAATATTAACAAATTTTGATATTTTTGGTTAATTTTTTATCTATTAATTAATTGTTTATTAATTATGAAAATTAGCAAACTTATCATAAAAATTCTAGAAAATTACAATACCCTTTTAATGATGATGAGATACTGTTATAAATTTTTTTGGAAGAAATTAACAGATTTAGATATCTTCGGTTAATTTCCAACTATTTATGCAATGTTTAATTAATTGTGATAATTAGCAAAATTATCAGAAAAATTCCAAAAAAATTACAGTAATTTTTGTGATGTTAATATACTATTGAAATTTTTTTAGATGCATATTAATATTTTTATAGCATATATACTTGGTATATTAATTGAGTAATATTGCCTATTATTTAATTCATTTTGTTAATATTTTGGAATATTAATCGTTGGTGCTTGAAATTAGATTATCATGTTGTAATTACATATATATCCTTGTTCCTAGTGGGATTGATTTAGGTTGTAGTAATTTAATTAAATTATTCCCTGAATGACACGTCTTGTGCGCTTAAAAATTAAATTTAAATAATTAGACATTTATACGGATTGTGATTCCTAAGCCTGGCAAAGTCTCCCTTTTAATTTATGTCCTATTATTTTTATGTTAATTTGGTTTATGCGGCAAAGATGATTTATATATTGTGGTGAATTACTCGAATATCTCTGATAAGATTCTCCCTCTTTCTTTTCCCAAAAGAAAATGGACATGGCTAGGTTGCATCTCTTAACTACCAAATTCGACAATTATACAAAGAAAGATGAACACTCCTTTAGAGAACATCTTAAGGTCATGTCGAATATGATTGAAGCGTTAGGAGCTGCTGGCAACCCTTTGTCAGATGAAAACATATTCTGACAGTGATACGTTCATTTCTTGACAATTGGAACAATTTCAAGACTAATATAGCTCAAGATGAAAATATTAAATATTTATAAAATATTTTTCATCACCTTGAGCGCTTAGAAGCTGAGCAGCTAGAGGTTGAGCGTTTAAGGAATAAACGACTAAAAGATAAACGCCTAAAGGCTCAACAAATAGAGATTGGTAATGTTAAGGCGCCTTAAAAAATTGCAGAGGCTGGTGAGAAGGACAATGCCAAGTTGATTTGTATTCCTTGCTCATTCTCTCCATTTGTGGAGTGTAGACTCCGTAGCAACGGCTCACATAGCGCGTGATTGGATCGGGTTTGTGGAGTACCGTCGTATTTCAGCTGGCAGAAAAGTATACACGGGGAATAATTCCAGTGTGGACGTGTTAGGCATTGGCACTTACAAATTGGAAATGTGATGATGCTCTGCATTGATCCTATATGATGTACTTTATGCGCTGGATGTCTGACATAATTTATTTTTTATTCTATCAGTACTTCATTTAGGATGCTCTATTTGTTTTAAGAATAATGGTGTTGTAATTTCTCATGGGATGAATGTTTTTGACATGGTTTTATGATGAATGGCTTTATGGTTTTGGATACTATTGATTCTAGCAGTAATAGTAATGATTCATATTCCTTACTTGTGAAAAATGATCATGATGGTTCAATTCAATGGCATGCTAGATTAGGCCATATTGGATAAGATAGAATGACCAAGTTAGCTCGAGCAGGTCTTTTAGTCCCACTCGCTAAGGTCAATCTACCCACATGTGAACATTGTTTGGCAGTGAAATCAACTAGAAAACCATTCGATAAAGCCAGAAGGGCAAAAACACCATTACATCTCATTCAGTCAGACATTTGTGGCCCTATAAATGTTAAAGAAAGGCATGGACATTCTTATTTTCTCACAATGATAGATGACTATATGCACTTCATGTACACTTTCTTGATCTCTTATAAGTTTGAGGCATTAGAATGTTTTAGACGTTATTTGATTGAGGTTGATAATCAGTTAGATAAAATTGTTACGGCACTTCAAACTGATCGAGGCCGCTAGTATCTGTCCAATCAATTTAAAGAACTTTGTGAGGAAAAAGGGATAATCAGGTAACTGACAATCCCTAGAACTCTATAACAAAATGGTGTGGCATAGAGGAGGAACCGAACATTATTAAAGACATGGTTAGGTCTATGATGGCGCAAGACAATTTGCTTATATCCTATTGGGGTGATGCATTGTTGACTATGGCATATATACTTAATCGTGTGCCTTCGAAATCAGTTCTGTCCACCCCATATGAAATGTGGATCGGCAGAAATCCCGAATTGAGTGGAATGCGCCTTGGGGATCTGCTGCTTACGTGCACAACACTTCTCATCAGCATGGGAAGTTGGGCCCCAGGGATAAGAAGTGTATCATTGTAAGATATTCTGAACACTCTAAAGGTTATGTGTTTGTTGGTGAGCAGGCTGATGGGACTGTATCCAAGATAGAGTCATGAGATGAGGATTTTCTTGAGATAGATTTCCCTAACAGAGGTGATGTGAGCAAGGAGATGAACCTTTATGAGATTGAGGAAGATTTAGGCACCCCAACTCATATAGTTGAGACCGAAGAGGTTATTCCTCAGGCTCCTATAGAAAGTGGGAGTGACATGCCTTCGAGCAGTTCTCTTCTATCGAATGAGGAGTCTCATATTCCTCAAATGCGTAGAAGTCAAAGGGGTAAAATTACACGTCGTCTCTTTGAGATTAAGGGGAATGTCTTTGTGGCTGATGCACAGTATGATGAGGAGCCTCGATCTAATCGAGACATTCTATCATCTGCTACAAGAGATAATTAGATGATTGCAATGGAAGAAGAGATGTAGTCCATGGGGACTAATCAAGTTTAGGACTTAGTTAACCTTCCACCAAGGCGAAAGGCTATTGGGAACAAATGGGTTCTTAAAGTCAAATACAAGGCGGATGGTTCCATTTAAAGGTACAAAGCTCATCTTGTAGCCAAGGGCTACACCCAATAAGAGGGAATTGATTACGAGGAAACCTTCTCACCAGTTATGAATTCGCCTTATCCTAGCGATTATCGCGCATTTGGATTTGGAGTTATATCAAATGGAGGTTAAGATAACTTTTCTCAATGAAGATTTAGCTGAGGAAATATACATGGATCAACTAGAGGTTTTCGTCATAGAAGGATAAGAGCACAAAGTATGCAAGCTCAAACGTTCTATCTATGGTTTGAAACAGACATCCAGACAATGGTATTTGAGATTCTATTGAGTCGTCATTAATGATTGGTTTATGATAAATAAGGAAGACCATTGTGTATATATCAAACGGTCCAAAGATAAATTCCTTATCTTATCTATGTATGTCAATGACATCCTACTAGCTGGGAACGATAAGGATATGATTGTCGCCACCAAAGTGGCTGTCATTTGAGATAAAAGAAATAGAGAAGTAGCTTGTGATGCCCCCAAAATAGGTATACATCACCCATCTTGGGTCGCCAAATACATGGTACAAAATCAAATACAAACTTAATTATACAACATGAGCTGAGAGTTTTTACAAGAATATTATCTTCTAGACAATATCCAAACTCAAATGGAGTCCTCGTTACATATATTGGCACACTATTTTATAGAATAATGAGGACTACTATAACACCATCTAGTTCCAGCTACGTTCTCATTTCCTGAAGAGAACAATGGAAGTAAAAGGGTGAGCTCAACTAGCCTAGTAAGAAATATTATGACTATGATAATACAGAATAAGTTATCATTAGCCTTCAACAATGTTAAACTGATAGAATATAATAGACAACAAGTTTAACTGCAGCGGAACAAGCAATCCATTAGAAGAGTCAAGTAGAGTATGATATCTATTATCTTCTATGATTTAAAAAGTTTATCATTAACTTTATTGTTGGGACTCAACTTAATAAATATATCACATCATCGAATCATCCCTGCACTACGTTCCAGCTACGTTCTCATTTCCTGAAGAGAACAATGGAAGTAAAAGGGTGAGCTCAACTAGCCTAGTAAGAAATATTATGACTATGATAATATAGAATAAGTTATCATTAGCCTTCAACAATATTAAACTGATAGAATATAATAGACAACAAGTTTAACTGCAGCGGAACAAGCAATCCATTAGAAGAGTCAAGTAGAGTATGATATCTATTATCTTCTATGATTTAAAAAGTTTATCATTAACTTTATTGCTGGGACTCAACTTAATAAATAGATCACATCATCGAATCATACCTGCACTAAGGGCCAAGGATATTCATTAGCATCACGTCCACAAATTATTCTTGCACTACGGGCCAAGAATTATTCGTGTAATCATCAATGGTCATGATCATACCGAATTATCCCTGGTCATAATCATACCAATCAACAGTCCATCTATGCACGTAAGCCAAAGATGACTTTCATCACAATATTAACATGAGGATGATGACAATGATATAAGAATTCAATTAAAAGAAAGCAAAGGATAAATTTTTAAAGATTTATAATTTAATTTATCCAGAATTCAATAATGTCCAAATTTCTAACATGATACTGCTTTGTGGAGTAAAATTCAAGAATAATATCCATGTATCAAAAATAATTTGGACAGAAAAGAAATAAAATTTTCGGTAAATAGTACCCCGTGAATAGTACCCTATGAATAGTACTTCGAGAATAGTACCCCCAATATAAAAAGTGCCCCAAATACCCGAGGGAATAATTTTTGATTGAATAGTAATCGGGTGAATAATAACCCGTGAATAGTAGCTCATGAATAGTACCCCGGCATGAAAAGTGCCCCGAATACCCGAGTGAATAATATTATAGTGAATAGTAACCCGTGAATAGTACCCTATGAATAGTACTTTGGGTGAAAATATTGATATTTAATAAGAAAGTTCATATCAATATTCCAATAAAATGATACTAGATGAAGCGCAAAACTCAAGGATATTCTACTAATTTTAAGAATTATAGAAGCAATACTTACCATAGTAAGTTTAGATTTAAGAATATGAAAAGAATTAACATACGAAAACTGTAAATGGATTTTCACCTGTCATACGGTACGTAATCCACGTAGACAGGTTATTCCGACATATTAAAAGATGAATACGAAAAATAGTATTCCTTATGAATACGAAAGAAATAATACCCCTTACGAATACAAAAGAAATAACACCCCTTAATTTAGTAGAAGACTGGATACTGCAATAGTGAAGTAGCATAATACTCTTCTTCTTGCTCTCTATAGTTTCTCTCTCTATAGGTTCTCTTGTGAATCTCAGTGAATTGGTGAGAATGAAAGAAGAATTAAGCTTCTATTTATAGGAGAAATGACTAAATAGTAACTAATTCACGAACGGTCTAGATTGATTTACTATTAGAACGGACGGTCCATATTGATTACTATTAAAACCATAACCAACGATCCAGATTGATTTTATTTTTAAAACCACCACCGACGGTCCAGATTGATTTACTTTTAAAACCACCACCAACAGTCCAAATTGATTTACTTTTAAAAACACCACCGACGGTACAGATTGATTTACTTTTAAAATTACCACCGACGGTCCAGATTGATTTATTATTAAAACCACCATCGACGGTCCAGATTGTTTTACAATTAAAACCACCACCAATGATCTAGATTGATTTAACTTATTAAACTTTAGTACCCCTAAAGTTTTCCAAGTTTGCATTATTCCCCTCTAACTTTTGTAATTCACTTATCTTCAATAAACACATTCTTAATACTTCAACAATTATTCATCATTAATATTATAACTCACAATATTTAACAACCAGATCATTCTCAAGAAAGAAGGGGCTTTCCGATAATGATTTCTCCCTATTGGTGCGCAATTAGGTGACCAAACCTCTCCTCGGCAGAACTTTTTAGACATCGTCAATATTGAAAATAATAATATGAATAACTTTATTGTCTCAATTATTGATTTAATAATATAAAATACTATGCATATAATACTGTAACAATAATTGAATCAAATAACGAGAGATACTATGCAACAATTACTGTAGTAATAATTGAGTAAACTGAGTGGCTTCTTACGTAAGCATCAATAATCAATACCGTATACTACTATGCAACCACGCGTATTATTGTATTTTTATCACCGGGTATCTCAACGGTTTAACGGTAAAACTTTTTTCGTTATTTTTATAAAAATATATTTCTGTCGTTTTTTAACTACAACAATACTTCCGTTGTGGGGACCACCAATGATTGTACCATCGTACAAATATTCTCTGTTAAAACGAATATTCTCCGACCAATTGAATATTCTTCGACACAACGAATATTTTATATCAACTTGCTTATTTTGAAAAATTTTCAAATATCACCATTAACTTTAACCTTTTATCAATTTAACCATTTACTAAAAAAAATAATAATTATAAGAAAATTGAATACTTTTATTTCATAAAATTTGGGGTCTTACAATCTCCCCTCCTTATGAAATTTCACCCTCGAAACGTACGTACCTAGTATGCCGAAGAGATGAGGATACCTCGTCAGATTCTAACTCTTGAGGTATAACCTTTGAGCGTAGAATATGTTCCTTCTTATCCAAGATTTTAACAGGTACATCTTCATACGTTAAATCTTCTGCTATCTCGTCCTGTTCTAATTCAATAATGTAGTTCGGGTCATCCACATATTTATGTAATATCGATACGTGAAAAACTTTATGAACACGCGACATACTTGGCAGTAAGGCTAGTCTATAAGCCACTGTTCCTACTCGATCGAGAATTTCAAATGGGCCAATAAAATCGAAGGTTGAGATTTCCTCTCTTCGTCTATTCTTGCTTCTAGAATAACGCTCTCTTGAACCTTCTTCTTCACATTCATCAGCTCTGAGTCTGTAGCTTGATCGGCTTTAACTTTATCGATTAAAGTCAGTTTTAATCGCATTTTCGCTATCTTCATGTAGGTTCTTGGAGTCTTTAACTCTATCTACATCTTTTGTAAGTCGTATGAAATGAGTCTTTGTGTTAACAACGTCACACTCGTAACCGCATACTCAACTCGTCATCTACCACGTTCGCTCTTCCACTGTGATATTGAATGGTATAATGGTAATCTTTCAACAGTTCAAGCCAACATCTTTGGCGCATGTTACGTTTGTTCTGGGTGAAGAAATATTTGAGGGTTTTGTACCGGGTTTAAGGTCGATACAAAATTCGATTTCACGCTCTCGGGGTAGGCCAGGAAGTTCTTCAAGGAATACATCAAGAAATTTATTAACAATAAAAATATTATTCAAGACTGACGTATTTTTGTTTAAATCCGTGACATGAGCTAAGAAAGCTTGACATCCATTTTTAATAAACGAATAACTTTATGGCTTGAGATGATAGTTGTAAGACCTTAACTTTTATGAATAAAGAATAATTTTCTTGAAATATATTTTTGAATATTATGGTGTGGATTTGATATAATGTTATAGTTGTGGGTAATATTTACAAATTTTGCAAAGTAAACAAGTGGTTATATAAAATTCGATTGGTCGGGAAATAATCATTTTAATATGGAATATTCGTACGACGACACAATCATTGGTGGACCCCACAACGGAAGTATTGTCGTAGTTAGAAAACGACAGAATTATCTTTTTATAAAAATAACGGCGAAAGTGGTACCGTTAAAACTGTTGAAATACCCGGTAGTAAAAGTACAGTAATACGCGTTGTTGCATAGTAGTACACGGTATTGATTATTGATGCTTACGTGAGAAGTCACTCAGTTATACTCAATTATTGTTACAGTAATTGCTGCATTATATCTCTCATATTATTGATTCAATTATTGTCATAATATCATCTGCCTAATATATATTATTAAATCAATATTTAAGACGGCAAAGTTATTCATATTATTATTTGCAATATTGATAATGTCTAGAAGTTCTATCAAGGAGAGGTTTGGTCACCTAATTGCATGTCAATAAGGAGAAATCCTTATCGAAAAGCCCCCTCTTTCCTGGAAACGACCTGGTTGTTAAATATTGTGAATTATAATATTAATGATGAATAAGTTCGTGTTGATTAAAGATGAATTGTATAGTTCTATTGTGTTGGAATTATTAGTGTTAGTGAAAATCGACATTTATTTCGATAATAATTGATGTTTGGAGGTTATATTGACCAACCAGGTAATTAACCGAATAAATAAGCAATTAATTGCTATTAATTCACATGATTATAACTATTTGTTCACATATGTGTACTATAGATTCACATTCTTGTACTATTAGTGGATGTGGTGTAAGATTGATAATACTTGAATGACTAAGTTAAAATGGAGGTATAGTTGAAGGTACTATACTGTAATTCGTATTTTCACATGATTATAACTATTGATTCACATGATTGAACTATTGATTCACATTATTTACTAGTAGGGGAGGTGGTGCAAGTTTGATAATACTTACAGGACTAAATTAAAAATGAAGAAAAAGAGGAAGGTATTATACTGTAATATTTTGATCCCCAAAACGTGCAATTATCGAAACTATATTTTTCTATAAATAGAAGCTCATTCTTCCTTCATTTCTCACCAATTTACTAAAGCTATAGAGCAATTATTATAGAGAGAAATTATAGAGAGAAAGAAGAAGAGAAGTCTGCTACCTCATTATTCCAGTATCTAGTCTTCTTCTAAGGTAAGGGGTATTATTCTTTCGTATTCATGAAGAGAGTTATTTTCTCTCAATACTCGTAAGGGTTGTTATTCCATTTTTATTATTATGTTGGAATAACCTGTCAATGCGAAGTACCGCATACATGGTGAAATTCTTCTATTATTCCATTCTTTATTATTATGTTGAAATAACCTGTCTGTGTGGTCTATCGCATGTCTGGTGAATTCTGTTGTTATTCCATTCTTTATTATTCTGTTGGAATATACTGTCTGTACAGATTACGCATGACCTGGTTCCATTCTTTATTATTCTGTTAGAATATCGTGTCTGTGCGGGTTACGCATGACCTGGTTCAATTCTTTATTATTCTGTTGGAATAAACTGTCTGTGCGGATTACGTACGCCTGATGAATTCTTCTGTTATTCCATTCTTTATTATTCTGTTGGAATAATCTGTCTATGCGGATTACGTACGCCTGGTGAATTCTTCTGTTATTCTATATTCTTTATTATTCTGTTGGAATAACCTGTCTATGTGGATTACCGCATACATAGTGAATGATCCTTCGTATTCATTCCTTATTAAATTGTGAAAATGATCTGTCTACGTGGATTACCGCATGGCGGGCAAAAAATCCATTTGCGATTTCGTATATTCTATTATACTCAGTTGGTTAAAGTTTTGGCTTCTATTGTGATGCCTACAAAATAGGTCCATTCAATCCAACCCATTCTGAGTCGCCAAATACATGGTACAGAAATAACTACAACTTTATTATTACAACATATAAACTGTGAGTTTAAATATAGATATTGTCGTCTAGACAATATCCACACGCAAATAAATCTCCATCATAATTATTAATACATTATTTTACAAAAATGGTGAGGACTACTAAACAACTCTCTCTAGAACCTTCATTCCAAACCCCGACTAGTACTCGCTACATTCTCGCCTCCTGAGAAGAAAAATGGAACAAAAAATAAAAGGGTGAGCTCAACTAGCCCAGTAAAGAATATTATGACTAAGATAATATACAACAAATTATCGTTAGTTTTTAACAGGGAAAAGTCTAATAAAATACAATAGACAATCAGTTTTAAATCAACAACTGCAGCGGAAATAACAATTCATTAGAAGAGTTAAGTAGAGAATGAAAACTACTATCTTCTATATATGAATTTAAAAGTTCATCGTCGATATTTTATCCCTGTAACATTAATTAATATATATCTGGAATCAAATATTCATCTTTTCACTACAGGCCAAAGATATTCATCATTTGGTCATGTTCATCTAAACACCTGTTCATCTTTGCATTACGGGCCAAAGATATTAATCAGTCGGTCATGTTCATCTCAACACCTGTTCATCTTTGCACTACATGCCAAAGATATTCATAATAAAATCAACCATAACCATTATTGAGTAGTGCCTTCATAATAATGTGTAATGACAATTATTAAAACAACATCAATATAAAATATCAACGCAGCAATTATTGAATCAATAAAATAAAATACTGAACAGTAATTACTATAACCATTATTGAGTAGTGCCTTCTTACGTAAGAATCAATAATTGGTGCAATACCGTGTGCTACTGTGTTTTAACCACCAAGTATTTTAACAGTATTAACGGTAACAACTACGCCGTTATTTTTAAACAACTTATATTTGTCATTTTCTTCATCCAATCGCTTTCCGTTATGGGGCCCATAAAAGACTGCGCCGTCGTACGAATATTCCCCGAATACGACCAAACGAATATTCCCCGACAATAATGAATATTTTATAACCACTTGCTTATTCGAAATATTTGCGTATTTTACCCATAACTATCCACATTAATCAAATAAACCCTTACTATTTCAAAATAATAAATAGAGAAAATTAAATTTCATTAATAATAAGTTGGGGTCTTACAACCTCCCCTCCTTATGAAATTTCGTCCTCGAAATTGACGTACGTACTTGGTGTTTCAAAAAGATGAGAATACCTCGCTTTCATTTCCGTTTCCAACTCCCAGGTCATTTTCTCAATAGCATGGTTTCTTCACAAAACCTTAACTTATGGTATAACCTTCGTGCGTAGGACATGCTCCTTCATATCCAAAATCTTGACAGGTACCTCTTCATACGTTAAGTCTTCGGCTATCTCGTTCAGTTCTAACTCAATGACGTGGTTCGGGTCGTCCACATATTTACGTTACATCGATATATAAAAAACGTTATGAACACGCGTCATACTTGGCGGTAAAACGAGTCTATAGGCCACAGTTCCTATTCGATCGAGAATTTCAAATAGATTAATAAATCGAAGGTTTGAGCTTTCCTCACCTCACCGACTCTCGCTTTTGAAATAACAACTTCTTGCACCTCCTTCAAATTCATCAGCTCCGGTGTGTAGCTTGAACAGCTTTAACTTTATCGATTATACTCGTATATCATCACGTGGGTACCTAGAGTTTTCATCTCCATCTCTATTATTTGTAAATTATACGAAATGAGTCTTTGACAATATCGTACTCGTACTTGTATACGATCTTCTACTTAACACGTCAGCTACCACGTTCGCTTTTCTAGGATGGCATGGTCAGAACATGTGCTGAAATGAGTCTCCTCTTGAGTTCTTCGAAGCTCTTCCCACATTCATTGCTCCATTCGAAATTTGTATCTCTACGAGTCAGCTGCGTTAATGGAATAGCGATTCGAGAATATCATTCAACGAATATCCGATAATAACCAACTAAGCCAAAAAAACTATGTATTTCGATTACCGACTTAGGTTGTTCTCAACTGTGACTCATATCTCAACCTTGGATAGCACGTTACAATGACACCTATCAGTTTACTATCGCACGAATATGGTGTCCCCTACGGAGAGTCTGGCTTCGGTGCATTCCACAAAGGAAGTCACCAGATAAAGGCTCAGGTACCAAATTCTATAGTTGAATTTTTAACTCCTGAAGTTCAATAGGAGCCATTTGATATGAGATTTTAGAAATGAGTTTTGTACCGGGTTCAAAGTCGATACAAAATTTAATATCAGGCTTTGGGAGTAAGCCAAGAAATTCTTCAGGAAATACATCAGGAAAAATCAATAACAACAGGAATATTATTCAAATCTGACGTGTCTTTATTCAAATCCATAACATGGACTAAGAAAAGTTGACATCCATAATAAACGAATGACTTCATGGCTTGATATGAAAATGTTTGACTATAATGGTTTGATTGCTTGAATTCGAATAACAGGTTGCTTAGGAATATAAAAACTAACAACCTTACGAAAGTAATCAATTTTGGCATAATGAGTATTTAACCAATCAATCCCTAAAATCACATCAAAAGCAAGTATCTTTAAAGAGATAAGATCAATAGGTAATGTGATGGTGCCAACTTGAATCAAGCAAGATTTCTAAACAACGAATGTAATGAAAGTTTCTCCTAACGGAGTCTCCATAAATAGGTCAAAGTCTACTTTCTCCGTAGTCAAGTTCAAACGTTGAGCGCAAGCAAGAGAGATAAAAGAATGGGTAGAACTGGTATCTAGTAAGGTATAAACTTTGCAAGAATTTATAATTAACTAACCCGTGTTAACTTCGTTCGGGTTCCTCGCATTTTGACCGGTCACGACAAACGCTCTTCCAGGAACCGTTGACTTTGACTTTTCTGGGACATCCTTTTGAGTCACCATTCCCGCTGGACTGGGTTTCGATACCGTACAAACTCGAGCGATATGTCCTTCTTTTCTACAATTATAGCATACCTTAAACTGTTGTGGGCAGTTTGGACTGATATGTCCCTCTTTCCCGCATTTGTAACATACGACTGATGGTCTTTCTCCTCCCTTGGAACCAGTTGCTACTGGCGCTGACGTCTTCACATGGTCGTTGTTGAATCTCCTCTTTTTAAAATCTCCTCCTGACTCGCTTCTTCTATTTTCATGGCCATGATTACCACCAGAGTGGTTACCATTTTTGTCCGTCTTTTTCTTTCTCCGTTGGTTATCGTTATTCTGATGACTGCTATCTTCGGTATGATCCTGGTTATGGTCCCTCGGTTGAACGTACTCGTTATCTCGCTCTAACAACTGAGCCCTGTTGACAACATCTGAATAGAGAGAAAATTTATGAGAAATGAGATACTGACGTATGCCGGGTTTCAAACCTCTCAGAAACATCCGCGTAATACGTTCCTCATTCTCCACCAAATGAGATGCAAACCTGGATAACTCCGCGAACTTCTCCTCATACTAGGACACCGTCATGTTATTCTGCTCCAATCTAATAAACTCCACTTCCTTCATATAACGAATACTTTCAGGGAAGTACTTGTCATTGAACTGTTTCTGAAACATCTCCCATGACATGCTGAATGCAGCTGGATGGGTACACTTCACAGATTTTCACCAGTAGTCTGCCTCGCCACGAAACATAAAGGTGGCGAATGGAACCTTTTGTTCCTCCGTGCATCCCAAGACATCGAATATCTTGGTAATTTGTTTGACCCATGTTTCCGCCATGATCGGATCTGGTTTTCCCTTAAATTCTGGTGGTCCCAACTCTTTGAACTGCTTGGCTGTGACAACACGTGAATTGCTATCAATTCCTCCTGTATTTTGAACACGAGTCTCCCTCGTCTGATTTTGCATGAACTGTAAAAAGCTCCTAAACATCCCGTCGTTCATCGTCTGCTCAGTGGTGTTGTTTACAGGAGGTACATTGCCAGACTGTTGCACGTTCTCCTCGTTGGTGAGTACATGTATCTCCACGGTCTCATTTCCACTGTTAATATTCTCAGTCGACATTTTCAAATAGTGTCATAAAACAAGGGTTAATTAAGGAAATCAATATATCACATAATATCCCTATATACTGACCAACTAACAAATAAGCTTAGGTAGGACACACTAGCGAAGGATTTACTCGTCTCTCCCCTCCTAGTTCTATTCCCCGATCTCCGCCAGAGATCATATCCCTATGCTCTGATACCAACTGTGACGCCCCCAAAATAGGTCCATTCAATCCAACCCATTCTGAGTCGCCAAATACATGGTACAAAAATAACTACAACTTTATTATTACAACATATAAACTGTGAGTTTAAATACAGATATTGCCGTCTAGACAATATCCACACGCAAATAAATCCCCATCATAATTATTAATACATTATTTTACAAAAATGGTGATGAATACTAAACAACTCTCTCTAGAACCTCCATTCCATACCCCGACTAGTACTCGCAACATTCTCACCTCCTGAGAAGAAAAATGGAACAAAAAAGAAAAGGGTGAGCTCAACTAGCACAGTAAAGAATATTATGACTAAGATAATATACAACAAATTATCGTTAGTCTTCAACAGGGAAAAGTCTAATAAAATACAATAGACAATCAGTTTTAAATAAACAACTGCAGCGGAAACAACAATTCATTAGAAGAGTTAAGTAGAGAATGCAAACTACTATCTTCTATATATGAATTTAAAAGTTCATCGTCGATATTTTATCCCTGTAACATCAATCAATATATATCTGGAATCAAATATTCATCTTTGCACTACAGGCCAAAGATATTCATCAGTTGGTCATGTTCATCTAAATATCTGTTCATCTTTGCACTACGGGCCAAAGATATTAATCAGTCGGTCATGTTCATCTCAACACTTGTTCATCTTTGCACTACGGGCCAAAGATATTCATCAAGAAATCATTCATCTTTGCACTACAGGCCAAAGATATTCAGTAATTTCATCATTTAGGACTGAAGATGATGAACAATATTTTAAAGGAAACGAATCCAGTGAAACAAAAGAACAAATATTAAGGATTCGTATTTTAAATAATCCAAGTTCAAAAATACTTCATAAATGATCAGAGTGGAGTAAAATTCAAGAATGATCAAAACATGGATACAATCAAAGCTAGTATCCACAATAGATATTTTAGACGAAAAGGAAAATTTTTTATTTTTCAATGAATAGTGTCGTATTCGTGAATAGTGTCGTATACGTGAATAGTGCCATATATGTGAATAGTAACTCTGACATAAAAAGTTCCAAATTTGATTAAAAGTTCAGATCAATACTTCGGCATAATGATATTAGAAGAAAAAATATCATTTGAGAAGAAAATAACATCCCTTACCTCGAAAGACAGTACTTCTAGTTGAAACACCGGATATAGGCTATGACTTGAATTTGCACTGTATAGCAATACTCAAAGTACACTCAAAATACTCACAAGAATACGCTCGATAATATAGAGAGAGAAAACTTCAGTTTCTGGTGTGTTTTTCAATTATAACCTAAGCACCCTATTTATAGGAAATTGCTTAGAACATCAAAGCAGAAAATTTAATATAATATTAATATATATTAACAAATTTTGTCTACGCCCACTTTGAATTCAGATTTTCAGCATGCTTAACAACATATGAGCCCACCAACCCACCATAAAAACGTTTTTGTTATTTTAAACAATTAAAACTTCCAAAAATCAATTATTTCGGAACTCCGGAACTTCAATAATTCACAATAAATAGCCCTTTCATCAAAAAATTTGAATCTCGAGACATGTTATAGGAAATTCAATTCTCTACAACTTTGCAGAAAAAAGTTTTTCCAAATTCCAAATAAAAATTGACCGAAATCTACAAACGGGTGATTTTACAGGCTATAATCAAATTTCAGTTAAGAAATTGGGTCCACCGACACATAAAACATGCTTTAAATATTTTTGGTAATAAAAATACTCCTCCTCCGCATATACTCATATATCCCACATTCATCGTAAAAATATCACCATTATTATATTATTAAAATATAATAATATATTTAAATAAATTATTTTATCAAAAAAGATAAAATATTAATTTTCAACAATTGTCACATTAAAAAATTTTCTCCATCTATATCCACATAAAATCAATATTTTTTTCATCATATAAATCAATAATTAATTATTCACAAATAATATTACAGAATCACAATAATGACAACCAGGCCGTTCTCAGGAAAGAGGGGGCTTTCCAATAAGAATTTCTCCTTACTGGCGCGCAATTAAGTGACCAAACCTCTCCTTAGACAGAACTTTCTAGACATTGCCAATAATGTTATCTAATAATATTATTCAGATAATATGAATTATTGTTTCGATAATGAAAAATACTGTGTAATGATAATTATTAAAACAACATCAATATAAAATATCAATGCAGCAATTATTGAATCAATAAAATAAAATACTGAACAGTAATTACTATAACCATTATTGAGTAGTGCCTTCTTACGTAAGAATCAATAATTGGTGCAATACCGTGTGCTACTGTGTTTTAACCACCAAGTATTTTAACAGTATTAACGGTAACAACTACGCCGTTATTTTTAAACAACTTATATTTGTCATTTTCTTCATTCAATCGCTTTCCGTTATGGGGCCCACAAAAGACTGCGCCGTCGTACGAATATTCCCCGAATACGACCAAACGAATATTCCCCGTCAATAATGAATATTTTATAACCACTTGCTTATTCGAAATGTTTGCGTATTTTACCCATAACTATCCACATTAATCAAATCAACCCTTACTATTTCAAAATAATAAATAGAGAAAATTAAATTTCATTAATAATAAGTTGGGGTCTTACATCTATACTCCATGAAATTAGTGGAATATCCTTGATATTTGTGCTTCATCAAGTATCTTTTCATGGAAATATTCTTCTGAGCATTCTTGAATTTTACTCCACAAAGAAGTATCATGTTGACAATTTGGACGTTATTAATTTCTGGATAAATTAAAATTATAAATCTTTAAAATTTATCCTTGAACTTGTTTTATTGAATTCTTATGTCATTGTCATCATCCTCATGCTTATATTGTAATGAAAGTCATCTTTGGCTTAGAATTATCATTGGTTGATCCAATAGACCCCAAAGAAAAATGAGAAGATTACTATCATGTTCCTTCCAATGATGAGTCTTCTCTTGACATATAATTATCTCAGTTGTCTCCAAGTGAGAATTATATTTCAAATATACTCCAAGATCATATAGATAGTGCTCGTAGATATATTCAACAAGTGGATATGCACAACCATGTCTTATGATAACACGAGATTGTATGTCATTAGACATCTTGTATGATAGTTGCAAAACACCCTTCCAAAGTTGGGTTTTCATCATCCTATTGTTGTTCACCAAAATCAATTATTAAGTGACGTATAAAATATGACACGCGCATCTTAGGTCCTCAATGCAATTATATATTGCATGTCATGCCGTTTTATAATATATTGAGAAACTTCAACAGTCTTGAACCATCTCACTATTTCCATGTTATCCCCGCTCGACCCAGCTACACTCTTATTACCTGAAAGGAATTGTGAAGCAAAAGGGTGAGCACAACTAGCCCAGTAAAGAATATAATGACTAAAGATAATTAAATTATCAATAGCATTCATCAGTAATAAACCAAAGATTTAGAATATATGGTAGATGATAAAACTTTTCAACCATAGTTGCAGCGGAACGAACAATCTATTAGAAGAGTCAAATAGACCATCGGGTCTATTATCTCCACCATGTTAAAAGTCCACCAATAATATTTTATCCCTGTAACATTAATCAACAACTCTTGTCCACAATCATATGAATAACTCATAATCATAATTGTGATTCTGAATTCCTTTTCGCACCCAGGACGAAGATAATTTACATCACCTATCTTCACCTGAAACATCAAAAATCATGGTTATACCAAATCATTATTCCTGCTCATAATCATACTAATAAATTTATCTTTGCACTACGACCAAAGATATACAACTGTATAACCAATAATCAACAGTTCATCTTTGCACTACAAGCCACAGATATACAACTGCAAAACCAATAATGCTGAGACTCAGCTTAATAGTATCACGACCACGAATTATCCATGCACTACGGGCCAAGGATATTCGTGTTTTCAATTACGGTCATGATTATACCGAATAATCCTTGGTCATAATCATACCAAGTCCATCTATACACTACGGGCCAAAGATAACTTTTACCACATCATTTATAACATTACAGACATGATTATACCGAATAATCCCTGGTCATAATCATACCAAGTCCATCTATGCACTACAAGCCACAAATGACTTTCAACACAACACAAGCATGAGAATGATGACAATGATATAAGCATTAATCAAACGAAAACAAGGATAAATATTAAAGACTTTAAATTTATCCAAATATTATCAATCACTTAATAAACTCATAATCTAATATTATTAATATTATAACAATATTTTAATCATTTCTTAAACTTATAAACAATTTATTTTAATTGTTTACACTTTACCAAATAATGCATTTAATCATTCAAAAATGACATACTCATTTCATCACCAATGATCAAATCCCTCATCAAAAACCTGCATATACCCTATATAGGATTCCCAAGTCTTAAAATCCTATTTTCCAACTTTGTTACTTCACATAACATATTTAACTCATTTACTCATAACTAGATCATTATCATGAAAAATACCAAATCAGTCCCAAAAATATTTCTTTTCTAGGATTTAGCAGAATATAGTCCCATATCGAACATATATTTTTCTCAAAAGTTTTAAAATTCATTTACTATTTAAAAAAAATCAATTTCTAATTAATTCCTTAAGAAATTAGCTACCTCAAATTTAACTCCAGAAATTCTCAAATCTTGGTGGGATCTTACACATGTTAACGTGAGTTTCTAGTTTAAATTTCATGGTCATCGGAGTTATAGAACTCCGGTTATAACGTTTTTCGTTGGAAAAATCTAAATATTGAAATGGTCATAACTTGCTCATTTTAAGTCGGAATGAGCTCATTTTTGGACAGGAGGTACTTTATACCATATACTTTCATGTCCCAAAAGGCAGAAATTTTTCTCACAAATTAAGTGGTCGAAAATGCCCTTTTTAAATTCTGAACAATAGCTTTTTAAGCATTTCCAGATTTTTCACCCTTTACTAAAATCATTCCACACGAAAATCTGTAAATCCTTTATAAGTGATTCCACTTGGATAAGTTATGAAACTCATAGATCTAACTCTAGGACTTGACCACACTCAAAAATTTGAAATATACTAGGAGATATGGTCAATTGAATTTCATGTTCCATTTTCACCAAAATCTGATTTTCAACTCTTTGTGATTTCTAAGAAACTTTCATGTTTTCACATAATAACTAACATAACTCATCATAACACTTACTAATAGTACATATACCCATGATTTTCATCAGTCCAATGCTTTTATTATGACTCTCATCATAATCAACGTAAACAGATCATTTCTATAATTTAATAAGGAATGAATACAAAGGATCATTCAACATGCATGTGGTAATCCACATAGACAGGTTATTCCAACAGAATAATAAAGAATGGAATAACAGAAGAATTCACCATGCGTGGGATAGACTACACAGACAGGTTATTTCCAACATAATAATAAATAATGGAACCAGGTCCAGCGTAAAAGTACAGACAGGATATTCTGACAGAATAATAAATAATGGAACCAGGTCCGGCATAAACGCACAGACAGGATTCCGACAGAATAATAAATAATGGAACCAGGTCCGGCGTAAACGCACAGACAGGATATTCCGACAAAATAATAAAGAACGAAATAATAGAAGAATTTCACCATGTATGCGGTACTTCGCATAAACAGGTTATTCTAACATAATAATAAAGAATGGAATAACAACTCTTACGAGTATTAAAAGAAATAATTCTCCTCATGAATACGATAGAATAATACCCTTTACTTCAAAAGAAGACTGGATACTGGAATAGTGAGGTAGCAGACTTCTCTTCTTCTTTCTCTCTATAATTACTCTCTATAATAATGGCTCTAAAGGTTTAGTGAATTGGTGAGAAATGAAGGAAGAATGAGCTTCTATTTATAGAAAAACATAGTTTCGATATTTGCACGTTTTGGGACTCAAAAAATTACAGTACAATACCTCCAACTTTCTTTCATTTTTAATTTAGTCCTGCAAGTATTATCAAACTTGCATCATCTCCCCTAATAGTAAATGATGTGAATCAATAGTTCATTCATGTGACTCAATAGTATAATCATGTGAAAAATATGAATTACAGTATAGTACCTCCATTTTTAACTTAGTCATGCAAGTATTATCAATCTTGCACCAACTCCCATAATAGTAAGTGAATGTGACTCAATAGTACACACATGTGAACAAATAGTTATATAAGCATGTGAATTAGTAGCAATTAATTCCTCATTTATCCGATAAATTACCCGATTTATCAATATAACCCCCCAAACATCAATTATCATCGAAATAGATGTCGATTTCAACTAACACCAATAATCCCAACACAATGGAACTATCAAATTTATCTTTAATCAACACGAACTTATTCATCATTAATATTATAACTCACAATATTTAACAACCAGGTCATTCCTAGGAAAGAGGGGGATTTCCGATAAGGATTTCTCCTTATTGGAGCGCAATTAGGTGACCAAACCTCTCCTTGGCAGAACTTCTAGACATTGTAAATATTACAATTTAATAATATAAATAACTTTGTCATCTCAATTATTGATTTAATAATATAACATATTATACAGAAGATACTGTGACAATAATCGAATCAATAATATGAGAGATATGGTGCAACAATTATTGTAGTAATAATTGAGTATAACTGAGTGACTTCTTAAATAAGCATCAATAATCGATACTGTGTGCTACTATGCAACCACGCGTATTTTACCACCGATTATTTTATAACAACTTGCTTACTTTGCAAAATTTTCACAATCACCCTTAACTTAAACTTTTATCAATTTAACCATTTACTAAATAGAATAATTATAAGAAAATTGAATACTTTTATTTTATAAAATTCGGGGTCTCACACATATTGTTTTGCTCCAACTTAATAAACTCCACCTCCTTCATGTGACAAATACTTTCGGGAAAGTACTTGTCATTGAACAGCTCTTGGAACTTCTCCCAAGACATTTTGAGTACGGCAGGCTGAGTACGCTTTACTGATTCCCACCAGTTATCTGATTCTCCTCTCAACATGAAGGTGGCAAAGGGAACCTTTTGCTCATCTAAGCATCCCAATACATAAAATATATTGGTGATCTGCTTTATCCACGTCTCTGCTTTAAGTGGTTCTGGCTCTCCCAAAAACTCTGGTGGTCCCAGCTCCTTGAACTGCTTCGCAGTGACCATCCGAGAGTTGTCTGTGTTTCCACCTACATTTTGAACAGGAGTCTCTCTCGCTTAATGTTACATGAATTGCATAAAGCCTCTGAACATCCCATCGTTCATCATCTGATTGGTGTTGTTGTTTACATGAGTATTATTGTCTTCCTGATGCACATTATCCTGGGTATTGATCGTTGGTGATTCAACGGTCTCATGTGATTCATTGCTTATCTCGACATTTTCAGATGACATTCTCAAATACTGTCACAAAACAAGGGTTAATTGATATACCACAATATACCCCTATACTCTGACCGACCAATTAAATAACAAATAACTTAGGTAGGTCATACTAACGAAGGAATTCCCTGTCTCTCCCCTCCTAGTTCTTGTCTCACATCTCAGCCAAGGATCATATCCCTAAGCTTTGATACCAACTGTGACTCCCCCAAAATAGGTATACATCACCCATCTTGAGTTGCCAAATACATGGTACATAAATCAAATACAAACTTCTTTTATACAATACGACAACAGCGTAACTAAGAGTTTTTACACAAATATTGTCTCATAGACAGTATTCAAACTCAAATGAAGTCCTCAATACATTTATTATCACACTATTTCATAGAATAGTGAGGACTACTAATGCAAACATCCGGACCGTCACTTCATTCCCCGACTAGTCCCAATTATATTCTCATTTCCTGAAGAGAACATAGAAAGAAAAGGGTGAGCTCAACTAACCCAATAAGAAATATTATAACTAAGATAATGCAGAATAAATTATCCTTAGCCTTTAATACTATAACAACTGATAGAATATAATAGACAACAAGTTTAACTGTAGTGGAACAAGCAATCCATTAGAAGAGTAAAGTAGAGCATGATATCTAATATCTTCTATGATTTAAAAAGTTTGTCATCAATTTTTATCACTGAGACTCAGCTTAATAAATAAATCACATCATCGAATCATCCCTGCACCACGGCCAAGGATATTCATGTAATCATCAATGGTCATGATTATACCGAATAATCTCTGATCATAATCATACCAACAACTGTCCATCAATGCACTACGGGCCAATGAGGACTTTTACCACATCATTTGTAATATTACGAGTCATGATTATACCGAATGATCCCTGGTCATAATCATATAAATCAACAGTCCATCTATGCATGTAAGCTAAAGATGACTTTCATCACAATATAAGCATGAGGATGATGACAACGATATAAGAATTCAATTAAAAGAAACAAAGGATAAATTTTTAAAGATTTATAATTTAATTTATCCAGAATTCAATAACGTTCAAATTGTCAACATGATACTGCTTTGTGGAGTAAAATTCAAGAATAATATTGTAACAAAAATGATTTGGACCGAAAAGAAATCAATTTTTGTCATGAATAGTACTCCAGGTGAATAGTACCCGAGTTAATAGTACCCCCTGAATAGTACTTCGAGAATAGTATCTCGTGACTAGTACTTTATGAATAGTACCCGTGAATAGTACTTTTGTAAATAGTATCGTATAAATAAATAGTACTCATGGACAGTACTCCGACATAAAAAGCTTAAAATTTAACAAGAATGTGCAGAAAATATCCTTGTAAAATGATACTAGATGAAGCGCAAATTTCAAGGATATTCTACTAATTTCATGAAGTATAGAAGCCAAAACTTTAACAAAATGAGTATAGAATTAGAAATCTAAAATGAAATAATATTACTTACATACTACAGAGTATGGAAAAAAATATTATTTCAAACGAATATTGAACAAAAATAACATCCCTTACAACTGTTGAATGAAAATAATATTCCAACGAATATTTAACGAAGATAATATTCCTACGAATATTGAACGAAGATAATATTCTTTATGAATATTGAACGAAAATAATATTCATACGAATATGAAAAATAATATCTCTTTAGAATAATAAATAATACCCCTTACCTTAGAAGAAGTCTGGATACTAGAATAGTGAAGTAACATACTACTCTTCTTCTTTCTCTCTATAGCTTCTCACTCTATAATTGCTCTTGTGAGTCTTATTGAATGGGTGAGAATGAAGAAAGAATGAGCGAGCTTCTATTTATAAGAAAATATTGTTTCGATAATTGCACGTTTTGGGGCTCGAAATATTACAGTATAATACCTTCATCAATACCCCCATTTTTAATTTAGTCATGCAAGTATTATCAATCTTGCACCACCTCCACTAATAGTACATGCATGTGAATCAATAGTACACACATATGAACAAATAGTTATAAGCATGTGAATTAATAACAATTAATTGCTCATTTATCTGATTAATTACTCGATTGGTCAATATAACCTCCAGAAATTAATTATTATCGAAATAAATGTCGATTTCCACTAACACTAATAATCCCAACACAATGGAACTGTCAATTTTATCTTTAATCAACACGAATTTATTCATCATTAATATTATAACTCACAATATTTAACAACTAAATCATTCCCAGGAAAGAGGAGGCTTTCCGATAAGGATTTCTCCTTATTAGCACACAATTAGGTGATCAAACCTCTCCTCAACAGAATTTTCTAGACATCGTCAATATTGCAAATAATAATATGAATAACTTTGTCATCTCAATTATTGATTTAATAATATAAAATATTGATACTGTGATAATAATTGAATCAATAATATGAGAGATATGATATAGCAATTACTGTAGCAAAAATTGAGTATAACTGAGTGACTCATTACGTAAGCATCAATAATCAATACCGTGTGCTACTATGCAATCACGCGTATTACTGTACTTTTACTACCGAGTAGTTCAACAGTTTAATTGTAACACTTTCGTCGTTATTTTTTTATAAAAAGATATTTCTATCATTTTCTAACTACGATAATACTTCTGTTGTGGGGTCCACTAATGATTGTGTCGTCGTACGGATATTTCCTGACAAAAAGAATATTCCCTGATCAAACGAATATTTTATGACAACTTGCTTACTTTGCAAAATTTTCATATATCACCTTTAACTTTAACCATTTATCAATTTAACCATTTACTAAATAAAATATTAATTATAAGAAAATTTAATACTTTCATTTCATAAAATTTGGGATCTCATAGTTAGGATGTGTTCTCATACAACATGAGAAAGTCATAGCCTATGCCTCCCGACAACTCAAAGAATATGAGAGGAATTATCCTACTCACGATCTAGAGTTGGCAGTTGTTGTCTTCGCACTTAAAATTTGGAGGCATTACTTGTTTGGGGAGAAAATGGAGATCTTTACGGATCATAAAAGCCTCAAATATTTCTTCACCCAAAAGGAACTCAACATGCGGCAACGACGTTGGCTTGAATTGTTGAAAGATTATGATCATACCATTCAATACCATCCTGGAAAAGTGAACGTAGTAGCTGACGCATTGAGTAAAAGATCATATGCAGGTACGAGTGCGATATTGTCAACGCAAAGGCCCATTTTGTATGACTTGCAAAGGATGAAGACAGAGTTAAAGACTCCAGGGACCCACGTTATGATGGCAAACATACGAGTAGAACCGACTTTAATCGATAAATTTAAAGCTACTCAAGTTAAAGACCTGGAGCTGATGCGTATAAGGAAGAAAGTACAAGAAGGTGTTATCCTAGAAGAAAGAATCGATGAACAAGGAATACTACGAGTCATCTGTAGACTTTATGTTCCTAACGACCCTGATTTAAAGTATAAAACTATGACGGAGGCGCATAACACACAGTTTACAATCCATCCTGGGAGTACCAAAATGTATCGTGATCTTTGACATACATTTTGGTGGAGCAATATGAAGAGAGAGATAGCGGGGTTTATCTCAAGGTGTCTAACTTGTCAACGAGTCAAGGCGGAGCATTAAGTGCCAAAAGGTCCATTTCAACCACTTGAAATTCTAGAATGGAAGTGGGAGCACATTACCATGGATTTCGTTACTAGTCTTCCCAAGGTTTCTCATGGCATAGATGTAATTTGGGTCATTATTGATAGATTGATCAAGTCTGCTCATTTCTTACCTATACGAAAAACTTATACACTTGAACGTCTTGCTCGTATGTACATAAACGAGGTTGTAAGATTGCATGGTATGCCAGTATCCATAGTTTCTGATCGAGACCCAAGATTCACTTCAAGATTTTGGGTTAGTTTGCAGAAAGCTATGGGCACAGATTTGCGATTTAGTTCGACATATCATCTTCAGACGGACGGGCAGTCAGAAAGGACTATTTAAACTCTTGAAGATTTATTAAGACTCTGTGTCCTTTACTTAAAAGGAAGTTGGGACAAGTTCTTACCATTGGTGGAGTTTTCCTACAATAATAGTTATCAAGCAAGTATTAGCATGGCTCCATTCGAGGCGTTGTATGGACGCAAGTGTCATTCTCCAGTATGCTGGGATGAGGTGGGTGAAGCAACGTTGTTTGGACCAGAGTTGGTGTGTATGACTACGAAAAAGATTCAAAGGATCCGACAACGTATAAAAATCTCACAAGATTGACAAAAGAGTTATGTTGATCTTCATTGAAAGGACGTGGAATTCGATATTGGAGATAATGTGTTGTTACGTGTTGCTCCATGGAAAGGAGTTACGAGATTTAGAAAGAGAGGAAAGATCAATCCTCGATTCATTGGCCCATTTTTAATCCTTGACCGAGTAGGAACTGTGGCCTATAGACTCGCTTTACCGCCAAGTATGTCTCGTGTTCATAACGTTTTTCACATATCTATGTTACGTAAATATGTGAAAGACCCGAACCATATTATTGAATTAGAACCGGACAAAATAGCGAAAGATTTAACGTATGAAGAGGTACCTGTTAAAATCTTGGATAAGAAGGAACATATTACACGCTCTAAGGTTGTACCTCAAGTCAAAGTTTTGTGGAGAAACCACGATGTTGAGGAAAAGACCTGGGAGTTAGAATCTGAAATGAAATCAAGATATCCTCACCTCTTTGACATACCAGGTACGTACCCTAATTTTGAGGGCGAATTTTCATAAGAAGAAGAGGTTGAAAGTGTAAGACCCCAACTTATTATGAATAAAATTAAATTTTCTTTATTCATTATCTTGAAATAATAAAGAGTTAATTGTTATAATGCTTTAGTTATAGGTGCAATGTGCAAATTTTACAAAATATGCAAGTTGTTATAAAATATTCATTTTGTCGGGAAATATTCGTTTGGTCGTAGAATATTATTGCTGTCGGGGAATATTCATACGACGGCGCAGCCATTTGTGGGCCCCATAACGGAAAACGGTCGGATGAAGAAAACGACAAGTTTTAGTTTTTATAAATAACGGCGTAATCATTACCGTTAACACTGTTGGAATACCTGGTGGTTAAAATACAATAATACGCGTGGTTGCATAGTAGCACATGGTATTGCATAGTATTTTTGAATTATTGATTCTTACGTAAGAAGACACTACTCAATAATTGTTACAGTAATTACTGTTCAATATTTTATGTTATTGATTCAATAATTGCTGTGTTGATATTTTATATTTTTGTTGTTTCAATAATTGTCATGCCACACTATTTTCCTATATCAGATTAATAATTCATATTATTTGAATAGTATTATTAGATAGCATTATTGACAATGTCTAGAAAGTTCTGTCAAGGAGAGGTTTGGTCACCTAATTGCGCGCCAGTAAGGAGAAATCCTTATAGAAAAGTCCCATCTTTCATGGGAACGGCCTGGTTGTCATTATTGTGATTCTGTAATATTATTTATGAATAATTATTTATTGATTTATATGATAAGAAAATATTTATTTTATGTGGATATAAATGAATGAAATATTTATTTTTATGTGGATATAATTGAAGGAATTAATGTTGAGGTATTTTATCAGTATGTTGTCGGAATGAAGGTATTAAAAAGCATCCGTATATGGATTTCGAATATTTTTTGTTTGGAATTTGGAAAAACTTTTTTCTGCAAAGTTGTAGAGAATTCGATTTTCTATGGAATGGACATAAAATTCGTATTTTTTTGATAAAAGAGATATTTATTATGAATTGTTGAAGTTATAGAAATTAAATGTTTTTATTAAAATTAGGAGTGGGATCCACTTTTGTCCTTTGTTGATAAATGTGCTAAATTGGTTTTTAAATTGTGGTGGGCTGAAGATTTTTCCAAGAGGCATGCGTATAATTGGTATAATAATAATATTATTTTATTAATTTAGTCTCCTTTGGTGTTCTAGCATTTTTCTATAAATAGATGCTTAGGTTAGAATTGAAAATCACACCAGAAACATAAGTTTTCTCTCTTTATATTATCGAGCGTATTTTTGTTAGTATTTAGATATTTTGAGAGATGCTATTCAGTGCAAGTTTCCTTCGGCATTACATCCGATATTTCGATCAGAAATATTGTTATTTTGAGGTAAGGGATGTTATTTTCTTCGTAAATGATATTATTTCTTTCAATATCATTATACCGAATTATTGATATAAATTTTATTGTGAAATTTCTACCTTTTTGTGTCGGGGTTACTATTCACGTATACGGCACTATTCACTAATACGACACTATTCACCGAAAAAAAAAATTTCTCTTCTTTGTCCCAAATGTATATTATGGTTACTATTTTTTATTGTATCTGTGAGATCCCAAATTTTATGAAATAAAAGTATTCAATTTTCTTATAATTATTATGTTATTAGTAAATGGTTAAATTGAAAAAGGTTAAAGTTAAGGGTGATATTTAAAAATTTTGCAAAGTAAGCAAATTGATATAAAATATTCGTTGTGTCGGAGAATATTCATTTTAACAGGAAATATTCGTACGACGGCACAATCATTGGTGGACCCCACAACGGAAGTATTGTCGTATTTAGAAAACAACATAATTATCTTTTTATAAAAATAATGACAAAAATTTTATCATTAAATTATTGAACTACCCGGTAGTAAAAGTACAGTAATACGCGTGATTGCAAAGTAGCACACGGTATTGATTATTGATGCTTACGTGAGAAGTCACTCAGTTATACTCAATTATTGCTACATTAATTACTGCATCATATCTCTCATATTATTGATTCAATTATTGTCACAGTATCATCTGCATAATATTTATTATTATTAAATCAATAATTGAGACGACAAATTTATTTATATTATTATTTTCAATATTGATGATGTCTAGAAAGTTTTGTCGATGAGAGGTTTGGTCACTTAATTACGTGCCAACAGGGAGAAATCCTTATCGGAAAGCCCCATCTTCCTTGAGAACGACCTGGTTGTTAAATATTATGAGTTATAATATTAATGATGAATAAGTTCATGTTGATTAAAGATAAAATTGATAGTTCTATTGTGTTGGGATTGTTAGTGTTAGTGGAAATTGACATTTATTTCGATAATAATTGATGTCTGAAAGTTATATTGACCAATCGGGTAATTAATCAGATAAATGAGCAATTAATTGCTATTAATTCATATGCTTATAACTATGTATTTACATGTGTGTACTATTGATTCACATGTATGTACTATTAGGGGAGGTGGTGCAAGATTAATAATACTTGCATGACTAAATTAAAAATGAAGGTATAGTAGAAGGTATTATACTGTAATTATTTTTTCACATGTATAGAACTATTGAGTCACATGATTGTACTATTGATTCACATGATATACTATAAAAGGAGGTGGTGCAAGCTTGATAATACTTGCAGGACTAAATTAAAAATGAAAGAAAAGATGAAGATATTATACTGTAATATTTTGAGCCCCAAAACGTGCAATTATCGAAACTGTGTTTTCCTATAAATAGAAGCTCATTCTTCCTTCATTCTCACCAATTCACTAAGACTCACAAGAGCAATTATAGAGAGAGAAGCTATAGAGAGAAAGAAGAAGAGAAGTCTGCTACCTCACTATTCCAGTATCCAGTCTTCTTCTAAGGTAAGGGATATTATTTTGTTCAGTATTTATAGGAATAATATTTTTTCCCATACTATGTAGTATGTGAGTAATATTATTTCATCTCGTATTCCTAATTATACACTTATTTTGTTAAAGTGTTGCTTCTATATTCATGAAATTAGTTGAATATCATTGATATTTGCGCTTCATCCAGTATCTTTTCATGGAAATATTATTCTGAGCATTCTTGATAATTATGGATCATTTCATGTCGGAATACTATTCATGAATTACTATTCATGAGTTACTATTCACCTAGTTACTATTCACTCAAATAGTATTCACTCGAGTATTCGGGGCACTTTTCATACCGACATACTATTCACGAGTTAGTATTCACGGGTTACTATTCACCCGATTACTATTCACTCAAATATTATTTACTCGAATATTTGGGGTACTTTTCATGTCGAAGTACTATTCACGAGTTACTATTCTCAAAGTACTATTCATAGGGTACTATTTTTGGGGTACTATTCACCCAAAAAATATATTTCTTTTATATCCAAATTATTTTTTACACATGAATATTATTCTTAAATTTTACTCCACAAAGCAGTATCATGTTGACAATTTGGATATTTTTAAACTCTGGATAAATTTAAAGTCTTTAATATTTATCCTTGATTTCGTTTGATTAATGCTTATATCATTGTCATCATCCTCATACTTATATTGTGATAAAAGTCATCTTTGGCTTACGTGCATAGATGAACTGTTGGTTGGTATGATTATGATCAGGGATCATTTAGTATAATCATGACCCGTAATATTACAAATGATGTGGTAAAAGTCCTCATTGGCCGTAGTGCATTAATGGACAGTTGTTCGTATGATTATAACCAGGGATTATTCGGTATAATCATGACCGTTGTTGAAATCATAAATATCCTTGGCCTGTAGTGCATGGATAATTTGTGGTCGTAATACTAATGAATATCATTGGTCGTAGTGCAGGGATGATTCGATGATGTGGATTATTTATTAAGCTGAGTCTCAGCGATAAAATATTGATAATACACTTTTAATTCGTAGAAGATAGCAGATATCATGCTCTACTTGACTCTTCTAAAATACAATTGTATGTCTTTGGCCTGTAGTGCGAAGATGAATTGTTAATGAATATCTTTGGCCTGTAGTGCAAAGATGAATTTATTAGTATGATTATGAACAAGAATTGTGATTTGGTATAACCATGATCTTTGATGTTTCAAGTAAAGACAGGTGATGAAAATTATCTTCATCCTGGGTGCGAAGAGGAATTTAGAATCACAATTATGATTATGAGTTATTCACATGATTGTGGACAGGAACTGTTGATTGTGGACAGGAACTGTTGATTGATGTTGCAAGGATAAAACATTGTTGGTTGACTTTTAACGTGGAGAAGATAATAGACTTTATGGTCTATTTGACTCTTCTAATGGATTACTCGTTCCGCTGCAACTATGGTTAAAAAGTTTTATCATCAACCATATGTTCTAAATCTCTGATTTATTATTGACGAAGACTATTGATAATTTAATTATCTTTAGTCATGATATTCTTTATTGGGCTAGTTGTGCTCACCTTTTTGCTTCACAATTCTTTTCAGGTAATAAGAGTGTAGCTGGGTTGAGCGGGGGTAATAGGGGAATAGAACGATGGTCTATAGTTGTTGAGGTTTCCCCTAAAATAGTATGAAAATAATTTTATTGAGAATTTTAGATAAGTGTGTCATATTTTATACGTCATTTTAACCATTGATTTTGGTGAACCGAATAGGGTGAGGTGAACCCGACTTTGGAAGGGTGTTTTGCCACTATCATACAAGATGTCTAATGACAGACGACTTCGTGTTATCATAAGACAAGGTTATGCACATGCACTTACTGATTACATCTATGAGCACTACCTATATAATCTTAGAGTTTGGTTAAAATATAATTCTCAATTGGAGACAATGGAGATAAATATATGTCAAGAGAAGACTCATCATTGGAAAGAACATGACAATAATCTTCTCATTTTTCTTTGGGGTCTATTGGGTCAACCAAGGATAAATCTCGAGTCATATGATATCTATCATAACTGAAAGTCCAATAATAATCTAGAAGGGGGGTTGAATAGATTATTGCAGATTAAAAATTATCCTATGCCTTTTTAATTTTTTGTATAATTAATTTACAGTGTTAGAAATTAATATGCAAGACGGTAAAAAATAAATCACACAATGCATAGAGATTTGTCTGGTTCACAACATACATCCTGGGTATGCTGCTACGTCCAGTCTCAAGCTCCTCTCCGGGACTTGAGATCCTATTACTATCAGTAATAAATACTCTTTCAACAGGCGGAGAAGCCTTTACAAAGTTTTATAGTCAAACTTCCAACTGTTCCCAACTAATCTATCTTGGACAGCAAGCTCCACGCTCCATCCTCAATCTTAGTTATACTTCTTTTGAGTTCAGTTTTATTCTATGATCTAGTCTTGAAACAATAGCCTCTTCCTCACCTCACAAGTACACTAGAGACCCAACTTCCCGCTGACCTCTCTAAGACTCTGGTCTTGGTCGAAGAATTACACGTCTTACTCACAGGTACATAAAATAAACTAACTCTGATCTTTTCTCCTTTTTACAAATGATTTACAACAATGTGCTTCTTAAATAAGCAGATAATATTTTAGTAAAGATTGATGCTTCTCAAATAAGCAAATAAGAATTTAGTACAGATGGATGCTTCTTAAATAAGCAGATATAATTTAGTACAGATTGGTGCTTCTCAAATAAGCAGATATAATTTAGTACAGATTGGTGCTTCTTAAATAAGCAGATAACAATTAAAGATCAAATATATTTATAAAAGTTCAAAGACTTTTATACTTGAGAAAATATGCTTCTTAGTAAGCAGATAATAATTTATGCTTTGATCAAATAGTGCTTCTGTTTAAGCAAATATGAAAATTATGTACTGTTATAAAAGTTTAAATAACTTTTATATTTTGTGTGAAAAATGCTTCTTGAATAAGTAAATAAGTAAATAAAGCATTGTTATAAAAGTTTAAATAACTTTTATGTTTTGAGTAAAAATGCTTCTTGAATAAGCAAATAAGTCAATTTTAGCTTTAGATCAAAAATGCTTCTGTTTAAGCAGATATAGTCACTTAAGTTTGTGAAATAAACGTTTAAATAACTTTTATATTATACAAGTATTTTATGAATAAAGAATTTATGAACAAATACTTGTAATGACAGATATCAAGTATAATAAATAAATCAATTAAGCAATACTTGATATAACAAATATTATTGTTTAACTCAAATAATATATAAAAATATTTTATCTATTATGTGAGCTTTTATAAATAGTGTCACTTGGTACTATAAGGAATCGTACGGTTGGACTCCTCTCCGTAGAGGTTTATCTCCGTAGCCTTGCGGCGCCCAAGTATAACAGAATTTATAATTTTCACAATTGATATTTATATAAATATTTTCAATAGATCACTACGATTCTTAAATCCGGTTCGGATGACTACTCTTTTTGGAACAGTATCTCAGTGTTGTTTTGAGCTATCAAGTGTCGTATCTATTTTACGATATTTATATAAATAATATCAATAAAAGGTTACTAAAGACTATAAGGAATCGTACGGTCGGATTCCTCTCCGAAGAGGTTTATCTCTGTAGCCTTGCGGCGCCCAAGTATCCTTTTATTTGATAAATAAATGAAATATAGATATATAGAATTGTGTAGAATAATTTATATTCGTATATCTATAAATATAAATAAGCAATAGATAATTCAAATAAATAAATCAAACAACTTATCTCAATATGCTTAGACAAATTTCCTCTTCTCAAATAATCAGAATTTTTGTAAGAAGAGAGAGAAAGCTTTTTAGAGAGAGTATGCAGGAAAGAAATAAGCTTTTCTTTGTAAGTGAATTGACAAATTGAAAATGAAAGAAAAACCTTCTATTTATAGATTTTTGAGGTCAGGGGTAAAAAGATAATTTTTGAAATCTAATTTTAAATGAACGGTTTGGATGAAGAACATTTGAAATTAACGGAGCAGATGATAAAGGATTTCACGCAGATCGCCAAGTTCAATTTCTTGCCTGGGCCAATTTTTGACAACAAGATAATAAATGTTCACTTAGCATTTAATATCATATTTGACCACATGTTTTTTTTAAGCCACTCTTGCCAGCACATGTTCGGATATATTTGTCCAAAAAAGAATGTCACTTATACATACTTGGTGTACAATAGTGGTGCACAACAGGCCGGCCTGGCCTGATCCGGCCCAAGCCTGCCAGGCTTTAGCCGTTGACCAGGCCAGGCCAGGCTTTGACTTTATAACTGCAGGCCGGGCCAGGCCAGATTCAAAACTAAAAACTATGATCTGTTGAGGCCTACAGGCCAGGCCAGGCCAGGCCTTAGACAAAGTAAGTCTCTCTTTACTTAAAAAATTAAACTCAAATTACCCTTCTTTTATTGAAGAAAGGTGGTACAAAAAATATCTTAGTAGACTGTGTGGGACTATGCCAAACTTGGCCTCCATTTATCACATTAAGTCGGTACAAAAAAATTTTTTACTAGACTATGTGGGACAATGCTTTGTTTTGCAAACCCAACACAAGCTCAAGGGCATTGTACTTGAAAATTTTGAAATTGACCTCTCCTCTATTTATAGATGAAAAGTAGGGACAAAAGATGTTAACTAGACTATGTGGGACTTTGAAATAAAAATGCAATTGAACTTGTTCAAGATATCTTTCCTTTTTCTGCATGAAGAGTATGTTTGTTGAGCTCCTGGACTAGATTGAGGGCCAAAACCACCATGAAGAGTATGTTTGTTTACTATTTTCCTGTGACATTTTCTATTTCCTTGCATAGGGAATTCTTGTTTTGGCTGCTACATGTCTTGAGAAATTCTACATGTCTTGATTTTTGCCATGGTTGTGAAAGACATGTCACTCAAATTTCCCTTGATAGTTAGAGAGAATATTTTCCAATTGATACATGTCATTTCCCGCACTTGTTATTATATTGAAAAATAACTCTACTGGTGACAGGCCAACATGAGAATTTTGGTTACGGGAGGAGCTGGATTCATTGGCTCTCACCTAGTGGATAGACTGATGCAAAATGAGAAGAATGAGGTAAAGTCTTTCTGCCATAATGTTCTGCTATATGTTAATAGTCATGCAACAAGGGGTAATACTAGCAAGTAGATGCTTTTGTTAGACGGAAGTTTCTGGATAGATTTGTTCTGTTTTTTTTTCCAGATCATGTTTGTGTGATGCAAGTTCTTTTTGTTTTCAGGTGATTGTGGTGGATAACTACTTTACCGGCTCAAAGGACAACCTAAATCAATGGATTGGTCATCCTAGATTCGAGCTTATTTGACATCTATTAGGATTATCGCCCAATTTTTAGGCTTGTGCAGTTTTGCATTAGTTTTTAGCTTCTTCAGTTCCATGTTTTCATGACTTTTGTCCATCCAACATCAGAAGACACAAGCTTTTTCAACCCTACTGCCTTGCACCTTGGAGCAAATGCCCAGCAATATGCATTGACAATAGTCAATAGTAGTGACCCATAATCTATAATCTCAAAGTCCCACATCGAATTGAACTTGAATTGAACATAGGACTTCACTCTATAATAGCAATCCTAAAGTACAATGTTTATCTTATAAATGCAAAGTCCCACATTGAAAGAGGGATGTAACTATAAGGAGGATTTCCTTATAAAAAGACTTGCTAGTATTACAATTACACAATGTCTTATAAAATGCTAAGTCCCACATTGAAAGGGGTATGCAAGTACAAGGAATATTTCCTTATAAAAGACTTGCTTGTATTAGAATATTACACAACTAAAGATTTTTGGCTGGATATAAAATAGGCCAGTCCAGGCTTGAACCAGGCCCGGTCAGGCCAGGCTTTTTGGAAGGCTGGGCCAGGCCGGATATGAGTCATTAAATCATGGTCTGTTCTTGGTCTAATAGGGCGGGCCAGACCGGTCCAGGCTTTGACCAGGCCGGGTTTTGACCAGGTCGGGCTCAGGCCGAATCAAGGCCAGGCCTCGGGCCGCAGGCCATTTGTGCACCACTAGTGTACAATAATATGATAGCACATCTATTTATATATCAGCACTTAGGCGCATGCATGCATTGTTATATATATATATATATATATATATATATATATATATATATATATATATATATATATATATATATGAGTCTCCATCCACAACAACCGGTTGTTGGGAGCAACTCATTTTTTTCCAGCCGCTACAGCTTGCAGCGGCTTATAAAAAAAAATTCTAAGTGGCTGGTACAAGCTGTAGCGGTTGGGAAAAAAAAAGATTGTTCTTCAACAACCGGTTGCTGTGGATGAAGACCCTATATATATATATATATATATATATATATATATATATATATATATATATATATATATATATATATATATATATATATATATATATATATACTGATTAAATTTATATACATATAATATATTAGTTATATATTTAAGCATTCAATATATATATGTGTACTAGCAACGGTCCCGTGCCTCCGGCACTATCGACGGTGGAATTTATCCAAAACTTTAGACGGTCCAGATGATTTATTAGAATTAACGAAAAATTTAAAATTATTTGTATTATGTTAGATATATATACACACACTTAATGCACAATTTGACCAACATGAAAAAAATTGCCAGCACATGTTTTTGTCCAAAAAAATGTCACTTGATTTTGCTTTTCATTCATGTTTTTGGCGCATGCATGTAGGTTTAATATATTTAAAGTTGCCATCATAATGCTCATTTATTATGTATATATTTTAATATTATATGTGTGTATTCATGATGCTTGGATATATATATACTACATATTAAATACTTGTATTTGTAACCTATATTATATTAATGCATAAATGTAAGTAGTACTAATACATATATATATATATATATATATATATATATATATATATATATATATATCTAATAAAATACAAATGATTTTGAATTTCCCGCTCACTTAATAAATCATCTGGGCCGTCCAAAGCTTGGGATAAATCCCACCGTTCATACATCTACTTAATAAAATACATCTATCTATCTAATAATCTAATAATAATTTAATAAAATACAAATGACTTTAAATTTCCCGCTCACTCAATAAATTATTTTGGTCGTTCAAAGTTTGAGATAAATCATATTATTCATACAGTGCCGGAGGCACGGGACCCAGCTAGTATATATATATAATACTAAATGTAATGATCTTATATATATAGTTTATACATATATTAATATGATATAATTATACTGTTAACATATATATATATATATATATATATATATATATATATATAAGAATAAAATAGTTTTGCCCAACATTAAAATAACTTAAAAATAATTTTTGAAATCTTTAAATAATAAAATTAATTTGAGAATAAATGGAAATTACCCACATGTCAAAATCTTCATCTTCTTTCCAAATTCGCTCAAACAAGCATTTGATAATCAACATATGACTTTTGTCCCACAATACATGACCCAATTGATTTAACATTTTAAACATCAAGATCAAGATAATCAATTAAATAAGATTTAGAAAATATTTTTGGTCAAAGTAAATAAGATAAATAAAACAGTTATAATAAAAATCCTATAAAGAGGATTCTACCCATTTAATTAATTTATTTACTAATTATTGTTATCATCAAAATAAAACTAAAAGTTGGAGACCCAACAATAACTTAGATGCATGGCCTCCCATGTACGAAGGTTTCCTTGAGCATTTTCCAAAAATTTTAATTTTTAAAACAGTTATTGACTGTACTTTTATGTAAAGTAACATTGTAAGGTGTTGTGGTCGAGGCACCATGAGAGTTACATATATTTGTATTAAAACTCACAGCTTATGTGTTGTCGTACTCTGTACATCATTTCAACAGTTGTATAAATGAAGTTTGTATTTGATTTCTGTAGTGTGATATCTGGCGACTCAGAATGGGTCGTGTGGACCTATTTTGGGAGCGTCATAGTATCCATGTTTTGATCTTCATTCTTGACGTTTACTCCATTATGATTTATTACGGACTATTTTTAAACTTGAATTATCTAAAGTACGAATCTCTAATCTTTGTCCTTTTATCTTACTGGATTTGTTCTCTAAAATATTTTTCATCATCTTCAGTCCCTAATGATGATACTTGATGAATATCTTAAGCTTGTAGTGTAAAGATGAATGATTACCTGATGAATATATTTGGCCCGTAGTGCAAAGATGAACATGTGTTGAGATGAACATGACCAACTGGTGATAAAAATCAATATCTTTGGCCCGTAGTGCAAATATGAATATTTGATTCAAGATGTATATTGATTGATGTTACAAAGATAAAATATTGACGATGGACTTTTAAATTCATAGATGATAGTAGATTTCATTCTCTACTTAACTCTTCTAATGAATTATTATTTTCGCTGTAGTTATTGATCTAAAACTTGTTGTCTATTATATTCTATCAGATTTTTCTCTGTTGAAGACTAAAGATAATTTATTGTATATTATCTTAGTCATAATATTCTTTACTAGGTTAGTTGAGCTCACCCTTTTCCTTTTTTGTTCCATTTTTCTTCTCAAAATCGAGAATATAACAGGAACCAATCGGGGGATAGAGTGATGGTCCTAGACAGTTATTTTAGCAGTTTTCACTATTTTTATAAAATAGTGCATCAATAATTATAATGAGGACTTTATTTGAGAGTGGATATTGTCTAGAAGATAATAATTGTATTTAAACTCACAGTATGTGTAAGACCCCAATTTTTTTTTAAATAAAATGGAATTTCCTTTATTTATTATTTTGAAATAGTAATAGTTTATTTGATTAATGTGGATAGTTATGGGTAAAATACGCAATTATTTCAAATAAGCAAGTGGTTATAAAATATTTATTTTATCGGAGAATATTCGTTTAGTCGTGGAATATTCTTACCGTCGGGGAATATTTGTACGACGGCGCAGCCTTGTGTTGGCCCCATAACGGAAAGCAATTGGAGGAAGAAAACGACAATAATAAGTTATTTATAAATAACGGCGTAGTTGTTACCGTTAATACTGTTGGAATACCTGGTGGTTAAAACACAGTAGCACACAGTATTGCACCAATTATTGATTCTTACGTAAGAAGGCATTACTCAATAATTGTTACAGTAGTTATGGTTCAATATTTTATTTTATTGATTCAATAATTGATGCGTTGATATTTTATATTATTGTTGTTTTAATAATTGTCACTGCACAGTATTTTCTATTATCGGAGCAATAATTCATATTATATGAATAATATTATTAGATAACATTATTGACAATGTCTAGAAAGTTCTGTCTAAGGAGAGGTTTGGTCATCTAATTGCGCGCCAGTAAGGGGAGATCCTTATTGGAAAGCCCCCTCTTTCCTGGGAACTACCTGGTTGTCAGTATTGTGATTCTGTAATATTATTTGTGAATAATTAATTATTGATTTATATGATGAGAAAAATATTAATTTTATGTGGTTATAGATGGAGAAAATTTTTAATGTAGCAATTGTTGAAAATTAATATTTTATCTTTTTCTGATAAAATAATTCATTTAAATATATTATTTTAATAATATATTAACGGTGATATTTTTATAATGAATGTGGGATATATGAGTATATGAGGAGGAAGAATATTTTTATGGCATTAAATGATTAACAGATGTTTTGTGTGTCGGTGAACCCCATTTCTTGGCTGAAATTTGATTATAGCTTGTAAAATCGCTCGTTTGTGGATTTCGGTCAATTTCTGTTTAGAATTTGGAAAAACTTTCTTCTGTAAAGTTGTAGAGAATGAAATTTCAAATGGAAAGGGCATGTGAATCGAATTTTTCTGATAAAATGGCTATTTATTATGAATTATTGAAGTTCTGAAATAATTGATTTTTGGAAGTTTTAATTATTATTTTGAAGAAAAACGTTTTTTACAATTAAGTTGGCCTCACATGTGATTTAAATGGGCTGAGATCAGTTGTCTATGGTGGGCTTGACAATTATATATATATATATATATATATATATATATATATATTAATATTTTATTAAATTTTCTGCTTTGGTGTTCTAACCATTTTCCTATAAATAGGGTGCTTACGTTAGAATTGAAAATCACACTAGAAACTGAAAACTTCTCTCTTTCTCTCTCTATATATTGAGCGTATTCTTGTGAGTATTTTGATACCTTGAGTGTTGCTATACGGTACAAGTTCCCTTCAGCACTATATCCAGTATTTCAGTCAGAAGTACCGTCTTTTCGAGGTAGGTGATGTTATTTTTTTAAAATGATATTATTTCTTTTAATATCATTATGCCAGAATATTGGTAAGATTTTTCTTGTGAAATTCTGATCTTTTCATGTCAGAGTTACTATTCATGAGTTACTATTTATGAGTTACTATTCACAAGTTACTATTTACGAGTACTATTCACGAAGCATGATGATTTTTCTTGTGAAATTTCTATCTTTTAGTGTCAAAGTTACTATTCATGTATACGGCACTATTCTCAAATACGACACTATTCATGAATACGACACTATTCACAGAAAAATTAAATTTTCTTTTCTGTGTCCAAGATTGTCCATTATGGTTCCTATCTTTGATTGGATCTATGTTTTGATCTTCATTTTTTGAATTCTTCTCCACAATAGTTTATTATGGAGTATTTTTGAACTCGGTTTGTTTAAAGTACGAAACCTTAATATTTGTTCTTTTGTTTCACTGGATTCATTTTCTTTAAAACATTTTTCATCATCCTCAGTCCAAAATGATGACATTACTGAATATCTTTGGCCTGTAGTGCAAAGATGGTTGATTTTCTTATGAATATCTTTGGCCCGTAGTGCAAAGATGTACAGGTGTTGAGATGAACATGATCGACTGATGAATATCTTTGGCCTGTAGTGCAAAGATATACAGGTGTTGAGATGAACATAACCGACTGATGAATATCTTTGGCCTGTAGTGCAAAGATGAATATTGATTGATGTTACATGGATAAAATGTTGATGATGGACTTTTAAAATTCATAGATTATAGTAGATTTCATTCTCTACGTAACTCTTCTATGAATTATTATTTCCGCTGCGAATATTGATTTGAAACTTGTTGTCTATTGTATTCTATCAGATTTTTCTCTGTTGAAGACTAACGATTATGTGTTCTATATTATCTTAGTCATAATATTCTTTACTGGGCTAGTTGAGCTAACCTTTTTCCTTTTTGTTCCATTTTTCTTCTCAGGAGGCGAGAATATAACGGGAACTAGTCGGGGTGTGGAGTGAGGGTTCAAGACAGTGGTTTTAGCAGTCCTCACTATTTTGTAAAATAGTGTATCAATAATTGTAATGAGGACTTTATCTGGGTATGGATATTGTCTAGATGACAATATTTGTATTTAAACTCACAGTTTAAGTGTTGTCGTATTTTGCACGACAATTGTATTAATAAAGTTGTAGTTGTTTCTGTACCATGTATTTGGCGACTCAGAATGGGTTGGATGGAATGGACCTATTTTGGGGGCGTCACAGCTGGTATCATAGCTTAGGGATATGATCTCTGGAAGAGATCGGGGAATAGAACTAAGAGGGGAGAGACGAGTAAATCCTTCGCTAGTGTGTCCTACCTAAGCTTATTTGTTAGTTGGTCAGTATATAGGGATATTATGTGATATGTTGATTTCCTTAATTAACCCTTGTTTTATGGCAGTATTTGAGAATGTCAACTGAGAATGTTAACAGTGGAGTAAATGAGACCGTGGAGACGCTTGTACTCACCAATGAGGAGAACGTGCAGCAGGCCGACAATGTTCCTCCTGTGAACAACGCAACTGAGCAGATGATGAACAACGTGATGTTTAGAAACTTTTTGTAGTTCATGCAAAATTAGACGAGGGAGACACGTGCACAAAATACAGGTGGAAATGATAACAACGCACGATTTGTCACGGCCAAGTAGTTCAAAGAGTTGGAACCACCAGAATTCTGGGGAAAGTCGGATCCGATTAAGGTGGAGACATGGGTCAAGCAAATTACCAAGATATTCGATGTCTTGGGATGCACGGAGGAACAGAAGGTTCCATTCGCCACTTTTATGTTCCGTAATGAGGCAGATTACTAGTGGGAATCTGTGAAGCGTACCCATCCATCCCCACTCAGCATGTCTTGGGAAACATTTCAGAAGCTATTTAATGACAAGTACTTTCTTGAAAGTATTCGTCATATGAAGGAGGTAGAGTTTATTAGACTAGAACAGAACAACATGACGGTGTCCCAGTACGAGGCGAAATTCACAGAGTTATCTAGGTTTGTACCTCATTTAGTAGAGAATGAGGAACGTATGACGCGGATGTTTCTGAGAGGTTTGAAACCCGACATACGTTAGTATCTCATTTCTCATAAATTTTCTCTATATTCAGATGTTGTGAACAGGGCTCAATTATTAGAGCGAGATAATGAGTCTGTTCAACTAGGCGACCAGCAACTCGATGATAATCGTACCGGTGGCAACGGTCATCGAAACAATGATAACCATCGTGAAGGAAATTATCATGCCAGAAATGGTAACCACTTCGGTGGTAATCATGGCCTAGATAATAGAAGAAATAACTCAAGTGGAAAATTCAAGAAGAGAAGATTTAACGATGACGGGAACACGTCGGCAGCAGCACCAGCACCAACAACAGATTCTAGGGGAGGAGAATGACCGTCAGTTAGATGCTACAAATACGGAGAGGAGGGACATATAAGTTAAAACTATTCACAGCCTTCCAAGGTATGTTATAATTGTGGAAAAGAAGTTCATATTGCTCGAGAGTGTACGGTAGCGAAACCAAGTCCAGCGGGGATGGTGACTCAAAAGGATGTCCCAGAAAAGTTAAAGTCAACGGTTCCTGGAAGAGCGTTTATCATGACTGGTCAGAATACGAGGAACCCGGACGAAGTTAGCATGGGTTAGTTAATTATAAATTCTTGCGAAGTTTATACCTTACTAGATACTGGTTCTACCCATTCTTTTATCTCTCTTGCTTGAGCTCAAAGTTTAAACTTGACTCCGGAGAAATTAGACTTTGACCTATCTGTGCAGACTCCGTTAGGAGAAATTTTCATTACATCCACTGTTTAGAAATTTTGTTTGATTCAGGTTGGCACTATCACATTACCTGTTGACCTTATTTCTTTAAAGATATTTACTTTTGATGTGATTTTAAGTTTAACTACTCATCATGCCAAAATTGATTACTTTCATAAGGTTGTTAGTTTTCATATTCCTAAGCAACCTGTTATTCGAATTCAAGTAATCAAACCATTGAAGTCAAACATTTTCATATCAAGCCATGAAGTCATTCGTTTATTGAAAAATGGATGTCAAGTTTTCTTAGCTCATGTTATGGACTTGAACAATAATACGTCAGATTTGAATGATATTTTTGTTGTTAGTAAAATTCTTGACGTATTTCCTGGCCTACTCCCAGAGCGTGATATTGAATTTGTATCGACTATGAATCTGGTACAAAACCCATTTCTAAAATCTCATATCGAATGGCTCCTATTGAACTTCAGGAGTTAAAAACCTAACTATAGAAGTTGATACCCGAGCCACTATTTGGTGACTTCTTTTGTGGAATGCATTGAAGCCAGACTCTCCGTAGGGGATGCCATATTCGCGCGGTAGTAAACTGATAAGTGCCATTGTGACGTGCTATCCAAGATTGGGATATGAGTCACAGTTGAGAGAAACCTAAGTTAGTAATCAAAATGCGTAGCTTTCTAGGTTTAGTTGGTTATTATCGGAGATTCGTGAAAAGATTTTCTCGAATCGCTACTCCATTAACTCAGCTAACTCGTAGAGATACAAAATTTGAATGGAGAAAGGAATGTGGGAAGAGCTTCGAAGAACTCAAGAGGAGACTCATTTCGGCACATGTTCTGACCATACTATCCTGGAAAAGTGAACGTGGTAGCTGACGTGTTGAGTAGAAGATCGTATACGAGTACGATATTGTCAAAGACCCATTTCGTATAACTTACAAATGATAGAGATAGATTTAAAGAATCTAGGGGACTCACGTGATGATATACGAGTAGAATCGATTTTAATCGATAAAATTAAAACCGTTCAAGCTACACACCGGAGCTGATGAATATGAAGAAGGATGTACATGAAGTTGTTATTCCAAAAGCGAGAATTGGCGATGTGAGGAAAGCTCAAACCTTCGATTTATTAGTCTATTTGAAATCCTCGATCGAGTAGGAACTGTGGCCTATAGACTCATTTTACCGCCAAGTATGTCGCGTGTTCATAACGTTTTTTTCATGTATCGATGTTACGTAAATATGTGGACGACTCGAACCACGCTATTGAGTTAGAACCGGATGAGATAGCCGAAGACTTAACATACGAAGAGGTACTTATCAAGATCTTGGATAGGAAGGAGCATGTCCTACGCACAAAGGTTATACCACAAGTTAAGGTTTTATGGAGGAACCATGTTATTGAAGAAATGACCTAGGAGTTGGAAACGGAAATGAAAGCGAGGTATCTTTACCTTTTCGAAACACCAGGTACGTACGTCAATTTTGAGGATGAAATTTCATAAGGAGTGGAGGTTGTAAGACCCTGAATTTTTTTTAAATAAAATGGAATTTCCTTTATTTATTATTTTGAAATAGTAAGGATTTATTTGATTAATGTGGATAGTTATGGGTAAAATACGCAATTATTTTAAATAAGCAAGTGGTTATAAAATATTCATTTTATCGGAGAATATTCATTTGGTCGTGGAATATTCTTACTGTCGGGGAATATTCGTACAACGGCGCAACCTTGTGTGGGCCCAATAACAAAAAGCGATTGGAGGAAGAAAACTACAAGAATAAGTTGTTTATAAATAACGGCGTAGTTGTTACCATTAATACTGTTGGAATACCCGGTGGTTAAAACACAGTAGCACACGGTATTGCACCAATTATTGATTCTTATGTAAGAAGGCATTACTCAATAATTGTTACAGTAGTTATGGTTCAGTATTTTATTTTATTGATTCAATAATTGATGCGTTGATATTTTATGTTATTTTTTTAATAATTGTCACTGCACAATATTTTTCATTATCGGAGCAATAATTCATATTATCTGAATAATATTATTAGATAGCATTATTGGCAATGTCTAGAAAGTTGTGTCTAAGGAGAGGTTTGGTCATCTAATTGCGCGCCACTAAGGAGAGATCCTTATTGGAAAGCCCCCTCTTTCCTGGGAACTACATGGTTGTCAGTATTGTGATTCTGTAATATTATTTGTGAATAATTAATTATTGATTTATATGATGAGGAAAATATTGATTTTATGTGGATATAGATGGAGAAAATTTTTAATGTGACAATTGTTGAAAATTAATATTTTATCTTTTTCTGATAAAATAAGTCATTTAAATATATTATTTTAATAATATATTAACGGTGATATTTTTATAATGAATGTGGGATATATGAGTATATGAGGAGAAAGAGTATTTTTGTGGCATTAAATGATTAACACATATTTTGTGTGTCGGTGGACCCCATTTCTTGACTGAAATTTGATTATAGCTTGTAAAATCGTCCGTTTGTGGATTTCGGTCAATTTTTGTTTGGAATTTGGAAAAACTTTCTTCTGCAATGTTGTAGAGAATGAAATTTTAAATGGAAAGGACATGTGAATCGAATTTTTCTGATAAAAGGGCTATTTATTATGAATTATTGAAGTTCCGAAGTTCCGAAATAATTGATTTTTGGAAGTTTTAATTATTATTTTGAAGAAAAACGTTTTTTGCAATTAAGTTGGCCTCACATATGATTTAAATGGGCTGAGATCAGTTGTCTATGGTGGGCTTGACAATTATATATATATATATATATATATATATATATATATATATATATATATATATATAAATATGTTATTAAATTTTCTGTTTTGGTGTTCTAAGCATTTTCCTATAAATAGGGTGCTTACGTTAGAATTGAAAATCACACTAGAAACTGAAAACATCTCTCTCTATATATATATATTGGGCGTATTCTTGTGAGTATTTTGATACCTTGAGTGTTGCTATATGATGCAAGTTCCCTTCAGCACTATATCCTGTATTTCAGTCAGAAGTACCATCTTTTCGAGGTAAGGGATGTTATTTTTTTAAAATGATATTATTTCTTTCAATATCATTATGCCAGAATATTGGTAAGTTTTTTCTTGTGAAATTCTGATCTTTTCATGTCAAAGTTACTATTCACGAGTTACTATTTATAAGTTACTATTCATGAGTTACTATTCACGAGTTACTATTTACGAGTACTATTCACGAAGCATGATGATTTTTCTTGTGAAATTTCTATCTTTTAGTGTCAAAGTTACTTTTCATGTATACGACATTATTCACGTATACGACACTATTCATGAATACGACACTATTCACAGAAAAATTAAATTTTCTTTTATGTGTCCAAGATTGTCCATTATGGTTCCTATCTTTGATTGGATCTTTGTTTTGATCTTCAGTTTTGAATTCTGCTCCACAATAGTTTATTATGGAGTATTTTTGAACTCGGTTTGGTTAAAGTACAAAACCTTAATATTTGTTCTTTTGTTTCATTGGATTCGTTTTCTTTAAAACATTTTTCATCATCCTCAGTCCTAAATGATGACATTACTGAATATCTTTGGCCTGTAGTGCAAAGATGGTTGATTTTTTTTATGAATATCTTTGGCCCATAGTGCAAAGATGTACAGGTGTTGAGATGAACATGACCGACTGATGAATATCTTTGGCCTGTAGTGCAAAGATGAATATTGATTGATGTTACATGGATAAAATGTTGATGACGGACTTTTAAAATTCATAGATTATAGTAGATTTCATTCTCTACGTAACTCTTTTATGAATTATTATTTTCGCTGCGAATATTGATTTGAAACTTGTTATCTATTGTATTCTATCAGATTTTTCTCTATTGAAGACTAACGATTATTTATTCTATATTATTTTAGTCATAATATTCTTTACTGGGCTAGTTGAGCTAACCCTTTTCCTTTTTGTTCCATTTGTCTTCTCAGGAGGCGAGAATATAACGGGAACTAGTCGGGGTGTAGAGTGATGGTTCAAGACAGTGGTTTTAGTAGTCCTCACTATTTTGTAAAATAGTGTATCAATAATTGTAATGAGGACTTTATCTGGGTATGGATATTGTCTAGATCACAATATTTGTATTTAAACTCACAGTTTAAGTGTTGTCGTATTTTACACGACAATTGTATTAATAAAGTTGTAGTTATTTCTGTACCATGTATTTGGCGACTCAGAATGGGTTGGATGGAATGGACCTATTTTGGGGGTGTCACAGTATGTGTTGTCGTATTTTGCACGATAATTGTAATAATAAAGTTGTAGTTGTTTTCTGTACCATATATTTGGCGACTCAAAATGGGTGATGTATACTTATTTTAGGGGCGTCACAGTTGGTATCAGAGCTTAGGAATATGGTCTCTGGCGAAGATCAGTGAATAAAACTAGGAGATGAGAGACGAGTAAATCCTTCGCTAGTGTGTCCTACCTAAGCTTATTTGTTATTTAATTGGTCGGTTTGAATATAGGAATAATATGTGGCATGTTAATTAACCATTGTTTTGTTACAGTAAAATGGTATCTGAAGATGTTGAGATAAGCAATGGAGGACATGAGATCGTTGAGTCACCACTGATCAATACCCAGGATAAGGTGCATCAAGAAGGTAATAACCCTCCTATAAACAATAACACTGACCAAATGACGAACATTGATATGTTTAGGAACTTTCTAGAATTTATGCAAAACCAAACGAGAGAGACTACTGTTCAAAATGAAGGTGGAAACACTGGTAACTCACGGATGGTCACCGCTAAGTAGTTCAAGGAGTTGGGAGCGGCGGAGTTTTTGGGAAAGCCAGAACCACTTATGGCAGAGACGTTAATAAAGCAGATCACTGAGATATTTAATGTCTTGGGATGTTCAGAGGAGCAAAAGATTCTTTTCGCCACCTTCATGTTGCGAGGAGAGGCAGCTTACTGGTGGGAATCCGTAAAACTTACTTAACCTGCCGCACTGAAGATGTCTTGGGATAAGTTCCAAGAATTGTTCAATGACAAGTACTTTCCCGAAAGTATTCTTCACATAAAGGAGGTAGAGTTCATCAAGCTGGAGTAAAACAATTTGAACGTGTCATAGTACGAAGCTAAGTTTGTTGAGTTATCCCGATTTGCATCCCATTTGGTTGATAATGAGGAAAGAATGACGTGAATGTTTCTGCGAGGTTTGAAACCCGAAATACGTCAATACCTCATTTCTCACAAACTTTGTTTATATTTAGATGTTGTGAATAGGGCTCAGTTATTGGAGCGCGATAATGAGTTAACTCAACCGAAGAATAACGACCAACAACTCGATAATAATCGTACCGGTGGCAACGGTCATCGGAACAATGATAACCATCGTGGAGGAAATTATCATGCCAGAAATGGTAACCACTTTGGTGGTAATCATGGCCAAGATAATAGAAGAAATAATTTAAGTGAAAATTTCATGAACAGAAGATTTAACTATGACGGGAAGATGTCGGCAGCAGCACCAGCAATAAATTCTAGAGGAGGAGAACAACCGCCAGTTAGATGCTATAGATGCGGAGAAGAAGGACATAAAAGTCCAAACTATTCACAGCCTTCCAAGGTATGTTTTAGTTATGGAAAAGACGGTCACATAGCTCGATTTTGTCCTGTAGCAAAATCAAGTCCAGCTGGGACAGTGACACCAAAGGCGGATATGGACAAAACAAAGTTTGCAGTTTTAGGAAGAGCATTTTTTGTGACTTCTCAAAAAGTGAGTAACCCGAACGAAGTTAGTACGAGTTAGTTAATTATAAACTCTTGCGAAGTTTATACCTTATTAGATACCGGTTCTACCCATTCTTTTATCTCTCCTACTTGTGTTCAACGTTTCAACTTGACTCCTGAGAAATTAGACTTTGACTTAATTGTGGAAACTCCGTTAGGAGAAATTTTCATTACATCCACTGTTTATAAATTTTTCTTGATTCAAATTGGTATCCTCACCCTACCTGTTGATCTTATTTCTTTAAAGATACCTGTATTTGATGTGTTTTTAGGGATTGATTAGGTAACTACTCATCATGCTAAAATTGATTATTTTTTTGTAAGGTTGTTAGTTTTTATATTTCTAACCGACCTATTATGCGAATTCAAGCAACCAAATCATTGAAGTCAAACACTTTCATATCAAGCCATAAAGCCATTCGTTTATTGAAAAATGGATGTCAAGCTTTTCTTAGCCCATGTCATGGACTTGAACAAAAATACGTCAGATTTGAATGATATTTCTGTTGTTAGTAAATTTCCTGACGTATTTCCTGAAGAACTTCCTGGCCTACCCCCAGGGCGTGATATTGAATTTTGTATCGACTTTGAACCGGTACAAAACCCATTTCTAAAATCTCATATCGAATGGCTCCTATTGAACTACAGGAGTTAAAAACCCAACTACAGGAGTTGGTACCTTAGCCTCTATCTGGTGACTTCCTTTGTGGAATGTACCGAAGCCAAACTCTCCATAGGGGACGTCATATTCGTGCGGTGGTAAACTGATAGGTGTCATTGTGACGTGCTATCCAAGATAGGGATATGAGTCACAGTTGAGAGCAACCTAAGTCAGTAATCAAAATACGTAGCTTTCTAGGCTTAGTTGGTTATTATCGGAGATTCGTTGAAGGATATTCTCGAATCGCTACTCCATTAACTCAGCTAACTCAAAAAGATATAAAATTCGAATGGAGTGAGGAATGTGAGAATAGCTTCCAAGAATTCAAGAGGAGACTCATTTCGGCACCTGTTCTGACCATACCATCCCGGAAAAGCGAACGTGGTAGCTGACGCGTTAAATAGAAGATCGTATGTCTGAGATCCCAAATTTTATGAAATGAAAGTATTCAATTTTCTTATAATTATTATTTTATTTAGTAAATGGTTAAATTGATAAAAGGTTAAAGTTAAGGGTGATATCTGAAAATTTTGCAAAGAAAGCAAGTTGATATAAAATATTCATTGTATCGGGAAATATTCGTTTTAACAGGGAATATTCATACGACGGCACAATCATTGGTGGACTCCACAACGGAAGTATTGTCATATTTAGAAAACGACAGAATTATCTTTTTTATAAAAATAACGACGAAAGTTTTACCGTTAAACTATTGAACTACCCGATAGTAAAAGTACAGTAATATGCGTGGTTGCATAGTAGTACACGGTATTGATTATTGATTCTTACGTAAGAAGTCACTCAATTATACTCAATTATTGCTACAGTAATTGTTGTATCATATCTCTCATATTATTGATTCAATTATTGTCACAGTATCATCTGCATAATATTTTATATATTATTAAATCAATAATTGAGACACAAAGTTATTCATATTATTATTTTCAATATTGACAATGTCTAGAAGTTCTGTCAATGAGAGGTTTGGTCACCTAATTGCGCGCTAATAATAAGGAGAAATCCTTATCGGAAAGCCCCCTCTTTCCTGGGAACGATCTGATTGTTAAATATTGTGAGTTATAATATTAATGATGAATAAGTTCGTGTTGATTAAAGATGAAATTGATATTTTCATTATGTTGGGATTATTAGTGTTAGTGTAAATCGACATCTATTCCGATAATAATTGATGTCTGGAGGTTATATTGACCAATCGGGTAATTAATCAGATAAATAAGCAATTAATTGCTATTAATTCACATACTTATAACTAGGTGTTCACATGCGTGTACTATTGATTCACATGTATATACTATTAGGGGAGGTGGTGCAAGATTGATAATACTTGCATGACTAAATTAAAAATAGAGGTAAAGATGAAGGTACTATACTGTAATTAGTTTTTTGACATGTATAGAACTATTGATTCACATGATTTTACTATTAATTCACATGATATACTATTAGGGGAGGTGGTGCAAGTTTGATAATACTTTCAGGACTAAATTAAAAATGAAGGAAAAGATGAAGATATTATACTGTAATATTTCGAGCTCCAAAACGTGCAACTATCGAAACTATATTTTCCTATAATTAGAAGCTCATTCTTCTTTCATTCTCATTAATTCACTAAGTCTCACGAGCAATTATAGAGAGAGAAGCTATAGAGAGAAAGAAGAAACGAAGTCTGCTACTTCACTATTCCAGTATCCAGTCTTCTTCAAAGATAAGGGGTATTATTTATTTCATATTCTGAAGATATATTATTTTTCATATTCGTATGAATATTATTTTCGTTCAATATTCGTAAGGAATATCATTTTCCTTCAATATTCATTTTCTTCGTTTAATATTCGTAAGGAATATTATTTTTTGTTCAATATCCGTAAGGGGTTTTATTTATTTCTTATTCGTAAGGGGTATTATTTATTTCATATTCTGAAGAGATATTATTTTTCGTATTCGTATGAATATTATTTTCGCTCAATATTCGTAAGTAATATCATCTACGTTCAATATTCGTAGGAATATTATTTTCGTTCAACAGTCGTAAGGGGTATTATTTATTTCATATTCTGAAGAGATTATTTTTCATATTCGTATGAATATTATTTTCATTCAATATTCATAAAGAATATTATCTTCGTTCAATATTCGTAGGAATATTATCTTCGTTAAATATTCGTTGGAATATTATTTTCGTTCAACAGTTGTAAGGGATGTTATTTTTGTTCAATATTCGCTTGAAATAATATTTTCTTCCGTACTCTGTAGTATGTAAGTAATATTATTTCGTTTCAGACTTTGAATTCTATACTCATTTTGTTGAAATTTTGGCTTCTATACTCCATGAAATTAGTAGAATATCCTTGATATTTGTGCTTCATCCAGTATCTTTTCATGGAAATATTATTCTAAGCTTTCTTGATAATTATTGATCTTTTTATGACGGAGTACTATTCACAGGTTACTATTCGCCTAGTTACTATTCACTCAAATATTATTTACTCGGGTATTCGGGGCACTTTTCATGCCGGAGTACTATTCACGAGTTACTATTTATGGGTTACTATTCACCCAATTACTATTCACCCAAATATTATTCACTCGAGAATTTGGGATACTTTTCATGCTGGGGTACTATTCACAGGGTACTATTTATCCGAAAAAAATATTTCTTTTCTGTCCAAATTATTTTTGGTACATGAATATTATTATTGAATTTTACTCCACAAAGCAGCATCATGTTGACAATTTGTTTATTTTTAAACTCTGGATAAATTTAAAGTCTTTAATATTTATCCTTGATTTCGTTAGATTAATGCTTATATCATTGTCATCATCCTCGTGCTTATATTGTGATGAAAGTCATCTTTGGCTTACGTGCATAGATGAACTGTTGGTTGGTATGATTATGATCAGGGATTATTTAGTATAATCATGACCCGTAATATTACAAATGATGTGGTAAAAGTCCTCATTGGCCGTAGTGCATTGATGGACAGTTGTTGGTATGATTATAACCAGTGATTATTCGGTATAATCATGACCGTTGTTCAAATCATGAATATCCTTGGCCCGTAGTACATGGATAATTCGTGGTCATAATATTAATGAATATCATTGGCCGTAGTGCAGGGATGATTCGATGATGTGGATTATTTATTAAGTTGAGTCTCAGTGATTAAATATTGATAATACACTTTTAATTCGTAGAAGATAGCAGATATCATGCTCTACTTGACTCTTCTAAAATACAATTGTATGTCTTTGGCCTGTAGTGCGAAGATGAATTGTTAATGAATATCTTTGGCCTGTAGTGCAAAGATGAATTTATTAGTATGATTATGAACAAGAATTGTGATTTGGTATAACCATGATTTTTGATATTTCAGGTAAAGACAGGTGATGAAAATTATCTTCGTCCTGGGTGCGAAGAGGAATTTAGAATCACAATTATGATTATGAGTTATTCACATGATTGTGGACAGGAATTGTTGATTGATGTTACATGGATAAAACATTGTTGGTGGACTTCTAACATGGAGAAGATAATAAACCTTATGGTCTATTTGACTCTTTTAATGGATTGCTCGTTCCGCTGCAACTATGGTTGAAAAGTTTTATCATCTACCATATGTTCTAAATCTCTGATTGATTACTAACGAAGGCTATTGATAATTTAATTATCTTTAGTCATGATATTCTTTACTGGGCTAGTTGTGCTCACCCTTTTTGCTTCACAATTCCTTTCAGGTAATAAGAGTGTAGCTGGGTCAAGAGGGGGGTAAAAGGGGATTAGAAAGGTGGTCTATAGCTGTTGAGGTTTCCCCAAATAACAGTATTAAAACAATTTTATTGAGAATTTTAGATAAGTGTATCGTATTTTATACGTCATTTTAACCGTTGATTTTGGTGAACCGAATAGGGTGAGGTGAACCCAACTTTGGAAGGGTGTTTTGACACTTTCATACAAGATGCCTAATGACAGACGACTTCATGTTATCATAAGACAGGGTTGTGCACATGCACTTGCTGATTATATCTATGATCACTACCTATATAATCTTGGAGTTTGGTTGAAATATAATTATCAATTGAAGACAATAGAGATAATTATATGTCAAGAGAAGACTCACCATTGGAAAGAACATGACAGTAATCTTCTCATTTTTCTTTGGGGTCTATTGGGTCAACCAAGGATAATTCTTGAGTCATATGATATCTATCATAACTTAGATGCATGGCCTTCCATGTACGAAGGTTTCCTTGAGTATTTTCCAAAGATTTTAATTTCTAAAACAATTATTGACTGTACTTTTATGTAAGGTACCATTGTAAGGTGTTGTGGTAGAGCCAACATGAGAGTTATATATAATTGTATTAAAATTCACAGCTTATGTGTTGTCATACTCTACACGACAGTTCAACAGTTGTATAAATGAAGTTTGTATTTGATTTCTGTAGTGTGATATATGGCGACTTAGGATGGGTCGTGTGGACCTAATTTGGGGGCGTCACAGTATGTGGGTACGAGTACGATATTGTCGAAAACAAAGACCCATTTTATATAATTTACAAATGATAGAGATAGAGTCAAAGACTCTAGGGACCCACGTGATGATGTCAAATATACGAGTAGAATCGACTTTAATCGATAAAGTTAAAACCGCTCAAGCTGCACACCGGAGCTGATGAATATGAAGAAGAAGAAGAAGGTGCAAGAAGGCATTATTCTAGAAGTAAAAGTCGATGAAGAGAAGAAAGCTCAAACCTTCAATTTATTAGTCCATTTAAAATCCTCGATCGAGTAGGAACTATGGCCTATAGACTCGCTTTACAGCCAAGTATGTCTGGTGTTCATAACATTTTTCGTGTATCGATGTTATGTAAATATGTGAAAGACCCGAACCACATTATTGAGTTAGAACCAGACGAGATAGCCGAAGATTTAACGTACGAGGAGGTACCTATCAAGATATTGTATAGGAAAGAGCATGTCCTACGAACAAGGGTTATACCACAAGTCAAAGTTTTGTGGAGGAACCATGCTATTGAAGAAATGACCTGGGAGTTGGAATCAGAAATGAAAGTGAGGTACCCTCACCTTTTCAAAACACCAGGTATGTACGTCAATTTCGAGGATGAAATTTCATAAGGAGGGGAGGTTGTAAGACCCCAATTTATTATGAATAAAATTAAAAAAAATTTATTCATTATCTTGAAATAATAAGGAGTTAATTGATATAATGCTTTGGTTATGGGTGAAATATGCAAATTTTGCAAAATAAGTAAGTTGTTATAAAATATTCATTTCGTCGAGTAATATTCATTTGGTCGTGGAATATTATTGCTGTCGGTGAATATTCGTACGACGGCGCAACCATTTGTGGGCTCCATAACAGAAAACAGTCGGATGAAAAAAATGACAAGTTTGAGTTTTTATAAATAACGGCGTAATTGTTACCGTTAACACTGTTGTAATACCTGGTGATTAAAATACAGTAATGTGTGGTTGCACAGTAGCACACGGTATTGTACAATATTTTTGAATTATTGATTCTTACGTAAGAAGGCACTACTTAATAATTATTACAGTAATTACTGTTCAATATTTTATGATATTGATTCAATAATTGCTGTGTTGATATTTTATATTATTGTTGTTTCAATAATTGTCACGGCACAGTATTTCCCATTATCAAATCAATAATTCATATTATTTGAATAATATTATTAGATAGCATTATTGGCAATGTCTAGAAAGTTCTGTCAAGGAGAGGATTGTCATTATTGTGATTTTATAATATTATTTGTGAATAATTATTTATTGATTTATATGATAAGGAAATATTTATTTTATGTGAATATAAATGAAGGAAATATTTATTTTTATGTGGATATAATTGAAGAAATTAATGTTGAGATATTTTATCAGTATTTTGTCAGAATGGAGGAATTAAAAATTATTCGTATGTGAATTTCAGACATTTTTTGTTTGGAATTTGGAAAAACTTTCTTCTGCAAAGTTGTAGAGAATTAGATTTCCCATCGAATGGACATAAAATTTGTATTTTTCTGATAAAATGGCTATTTATTATGAATTGTTGAAGTTTTGGAAATTAAATATTTTTATTAAAATTAGGGGTGGGACTCACTTTTGTCCTTTGTTGATAAATGTGCTGAATTAGTTTTTTAATTATGGTGGGCCGAAGATTTGTCAAAGAGGCATGCGTAGAATTGGTATAATAATAATATTATTTTATTAATTTAGTCTCCTTTGGCATTCTATCATTTTCCTATAAATAGGTGCTTAGGTTAGAATTGAAAATCACACCAGAAATATAAGTTTTCTCTCTCCATATTATTGAGTATATTTTTGTGAGTATTTAGATATTTTGAGAGTTGTTATTCATTGCAAGTTTCCTTCGACATTACATTCGATATTTCGATTAGAAATACTGTTATTTTGAGGTAAGAGATGTTATTTTCTTCGTAAATGATATTATTTCTTTCAATATCATTATGTCGAATTATTGATATGAATTTTATTGTAAAATTTCTACCTTTTTTTGTCGGGGTTACTATTCACGTATACGGTACTATTCACGAATACGGCACTATTCACCAAAAAATGAAATTTTCTCTTTTTTATCCCGGATGTCTATTATGGTTACTATTTTTGATTGTATCCATGTTTTGATCTTCATTCTTGAATTTTACTCCATTATGGTTTAATATGGAGTATTTTTAAACTTGAATTATATAAAGTACGAATCTCTAATCTTTGTCCTTTTATCTTACTGGATTCGTTCTCTAAAATGTTTTTCATTATCCTCTGTACCTAATGATGATACTTGATGAATATCTTTGGCCTGTAGTGCAAAGATGAATGATTACCTGATGAATATCTTTGGCCCGTAGTGCAAAGATGAACAAGTGTTGAGATGAACATGACCAACTGGTGCTACAAATGAATATCTTTGGCCCGTAGTGCAAAGATGAATATTTGATTCAAGATGTATATTGATTGATGTTACAGGGATAACACTACAACAAACAGGACTATTTTTCGACGGAATTAATGTCGACTGAATTGATTCGCTCGGAATTAAGTTATTACCGATGGAATATTCAGTTGGTCATAAATCCCTCGACACTAGGATAAAGTCGACCGAATTCGATCGATCTTAGACCATGATTGGGGAGCAAAAATTTCCCTCCAGCGCGAATAACAACCTCAACGGAATACTATTAAGGTCGACGGAGTGCACGTCGAGGTTAAATTATTATCGACTGAACTAATCTCGACGGTATTCTGTTGAAAATAGTAAACAAAACCTAACTCATATCACCATCGCGACTCACTTTTGCTACTGCTCTCTCACCTTCTTATTTCTCTCTGTTGCTCTTGCTCTCTCTATATATCTCCTCCCACTGCCCAGTCGTCCCTATCGTCGGCCGCCCCTTCGGCCGCCCCACTAGCACGTTGCTATCTCTCTCTCTCTCTCGTCCCCTCCTCTGTACCTTCAACTCGTGTCCTCCTCCTACTCCATTAATTAGTCTGCCACTGTTGTCGTCCCTCTCGCCGGCCGACGCCCCTCCGCCCTCCACCCCTCCGGCCTCCCCACTAGCATGCTGCTATATCTCTCTCTCGTCCCCTCCTCTGTACCTCCGGCTCGTGTCCTCATCCTCCTCCATTATTCTACAGCTTGAGGTTAGCTTAAACACAATTAAGGTTAGTATTATTGTGCATTTGTGCCCTAATTTATGATCAGTCCCCAGCCCCAAAATTATTCATAATTTCTAGCCTAATTTTTACCCTTATATATGTTAATTACCTATTCTGATTTTGTAATTTTTCCCTATATATTTGATCAATTCTGCAATGGCATTTGTATGTTACTAATTTTAGGGTTTAATTTATGCAATTTGCATTTCATAATTTGATTGAGGCTGATGTTAGTCATGTATTGAGTTGTATTGTTGAATTATATACACATGTTGGTTAGTACTTGTGAAATCTTGGTATATTTGTGAAATCTTGGTATATTTATTATTTTTGACTGAATTTCTGACTAAATTTCAGTCAGAATTCTTCAATTGCAAAATCTGTGAGCCCTACTTTATTTTATTTATGTATTTTATTAGTTTCCAATATTAAAATATATTAAGTTGAATGTACTTAATTTCCTACTAATAAAATTAACTGAAAATGAACTAAGTACCATTTACTTAGTTTCAAATTACTAAAAAATAAAAAATATTATAACATAAACTAAATTTAAATTATATTTTGTATGATAAGATAATATAAAATAATAAAATAAAATAAAATAATTTAATTTATTGTAATTAAATTAAATAATATAATATAATATTATACAATAAAATAAAATAAAATAATTTTATTTAATTTACCTTAAATAAATTGTAAATAAAATAATATAATATAAAATACAAAATAAAATAATTTAAAATAAAATAAATTGAAATAAATTACAATAAAATAAAAATAAAATTAAACAAAACAAAAACAAAACAAAATAAAATAAAATAAATTTCGCTGATTAAACAAAACAAAATAAAATAAACAAAACAAAACAAAATAAAATAAATTAATAAATTAAATTTAAAATAAATAAATAAAATTAATAAAAAACTACAATAAATTAAAATTTTAAAATTTAATTTAATTTAATATAATTAAATGTAAATAAATTAATATTAATAATATAATATAATAAAAAATAAATAAAATAAAATAAAATAAAATAAAATAATTATCTTAAAATAAGTAGCATTTGCTTAGTTTTCCATTACATAAAAAATATCCCGAATTAAATAAAATCAAAGCTAATAAATTAAATAAACATAAATTAAAATAAAATATTATATTTGAAATAAATTTACATGAAATAAAATAATAAACTAAGTAGAATTTGCTTAGTTTTTTACAATTAAAAGTAATTGCATAATAAGATGTCTACATATTCAATAAATAAAATAAAATACATGATAACCAAGTATAATACATGTTGCAGGGTTCGACATAGCAGTTGCAGCTAATAGTACTCCAACCGGTTCCTCGACAGCAATTAAAAAAAAATGTCGTAGTTTCTGTTTGTGTCTTATACTCGAATAATAAAGTTAATTGAATTATTTAAGATATTCCTCACTGTTCCATCATAACAAATGCCAACATACGGAAGGAGTGCCATTAAGTTGTTGAACAAAGTTATAGGTTAAGCAACCCTCTAGATGAGCAAACGATCACTTTTCTACTAGGAATGAATCATTGCCTGATATGGGTCCATTCCATGACATAGACAGCTTCTCACCACTCTAAATTCCTCAGATGGGTAGTGCTCATAGAATGTCTCACCTCTTTTTCTATGAGAACTACCCATCTGAGGAATTTGGAGTGGTGACACCAGTGCAAAGTACCTAATAGACAACACTTAAATTATAACATTTTTTATAAAAACGTTGTGGTATTTTTTACAACGTTTTTTAAAAAAATATTGTAGATATATATGCAAAAACGTTATCTATTTAAAAGGATATTTTTTGTTTTAACTAGATAACGTTTTTATTTAAAAACGCTGTCTATCAGACAAAACACGGAGCTTAAAAAATGTGGAAGTGAAAACACGGAGCTTAAAACGTTTCCTATAATTTAATTTCATTCCCTCCTTACTTTTCCCCTAATTTTCCCCCGATCTGATATTCATTCCTTCCCATTTTTCACACAAAATCTTTCAATTTCTTCGCCGCCACTGCTCTAAGCTCCAGCGACACATCGGCGATGGAGTAGAACTTCTGCATCTGGAGAATCGGGATCCAGTTCAGCCGCCATTGGTGAATGGCTGCGAACAGCGGTGAATCGGGATCCAGAGCGCGTCTATTATGGTGTTCGCAGCAGCTCTGTTGAATGGAAGTCGTCTCCAATTGTAGCCTTAGCCACCAGCACCGACGACTCTCAAGTCGCTGTCACTCGAGAAGACGGTTCCCTTGAGATTTGGAACGTCTCCCCCGGCTCAGTCGGCTGGAATCATCAGCTAGTACACACCCACTCCTTGCTAAGTTTTCTTCCTATGTGTTTGAGATTTATTTGGTATTTATTTTTCTATGTACAGACGATACATGGAGACCCTAATTCGAGAGTTTCATCCCTGGTCTCAAATGAGTATTATTTCGGTAAAGATTTCCTGGATTCGATCAATTTTGTAATTTTTGCAGTAAATTGTTGTTCGAACTATGTTTAGAAGAATGTGTATCCTCTCACCGTGTACGTAGAAGTTATCTAATACTAAAAAAGGTGTTAAGGGTAGTTTGAAACTTTGAGCAAATAATCATGTCTTGGAGCTAGTGGAGTTTTATTAATTCTTTAAAGGAATAGTTAAATAATGTAATATAATTTTTTTGGGAGGTAATATGATTTTATTTCTGTTGTTGCTATGATTGATTGCAGGCTAAAGGTAGCTGGAATCAGGTGCCCGACTCCACTTCTTTTTAGGCTTCATGTTCTAGTTATGGAGTTTATAGGTACTCTTTTTTATTCTTTTGTTTGAAAGGTTAAATCTGTTAGGTTAAGTTATAAACCAATTCTGAACTTCTTCCTCCTTTACATTCTTTTCTATTATTTGTTATTATTCTTTACAATGGTTGACTTCTATTTCTTAGTCACATTCTGCATGACTTCTTATTCCAATTTCAGTCTAATTTATAACATTTCTTTGGATAAAATAAATCAAAACCAATTTGCTATCTGAATTTCAAAGCTTTGATTGTCTTAACTGCTAGATTAGATTTCTTTTCAACTAAGTGATGTTTTATATGTACTGGTTTCGGTTCCTAAGCTGAACCTGTGCAATCACACTAATTTTAATGTTCAGTGAGGCTACAATTTAGAAGTTTGGTGTTTTGAAATTCCTTTACCTTCATTAATTGAAGTTTCTTAGCATTTTTTTTGCAGGCAAGGCAGGTTGGGTTGCACCTCGACTTAAGGATGCTGCTTTATCTCTTGACAAGTTACGTGAAGCTTATATAGAGGTGTGTTTGAATCTTTTACAAATTTGGTTACTTAGGCAAAGGCTTTCTTATGAAGCACTTGCATTTTGCCAGGGTCATTTGTATATTATTGATGTTTCACAATCAGTTGATCTCGACCACCCTCATGCCCTTGATTTCCTTCGTGAGGATTGTGTTCATGTTTCTGTGAGTTTTTCCACAAAGATTCATGGTTTTGTCTTTCCACAAGGAAATTTTGAATTCAAAGGTAGTCAGTACGTTTCATAATGTACTTGAGTTGATTGTGTTTTATCTATTTCACTTAATGTATGTTGCGTCATACTTGATCATATATGCATAATCTAGACTTCAACACAAACTTTTTGCAAATGGCTATTGGAAATAGTATTTTTACATCCATGGTAAGACAGTTTTAAACATGAGAAGCTATTTATTTATTTATTTTTGTAACTTAATAATCTCATCTGAATGCACAATAGTCCACTACTAATAGTCCGCTAGCTGGACCTGTACCTAAACCTGGGGTTTTCCCTCCTCTTGGAGCCCGTGGTGTAAGTCTGCTGAATTTGCTTGCTCTGCTAATAGTTATATTGTCTTCAACATTTTACTCATGGAAAACTTTCTTGGGTGTAGCCATTCCAGCCTGTTGTTTCTCCTTCTCCAAGTGCAATTGCAGGATGGATGTCAAGTACTAACCCTTTCATGCCTCATGCGGCTGTTGCACCTGGTCCCTCTGGTCTTGTGCAGCCTCCTGGTGCAGGTCAGTATTTCTCTCATTTACTGCAGAGTTCAGTGAGTTATCTAGGGTGGGGTGGGGACCCTTGTGAGTATATATGTAGTTTGTGAAGGCTTAATTAGTCAGCTACTAGAATTGCACACAATATATTGCAATGCTGATTCCTTGTATCATATTTTTAAAGCAATTCTTGTGTCAGCTACTAGTTGTTGCGCTTTTTATGCCATGCTTAGTTTGCTTACTACCTATGGTTTGTTTTTATGAGTTTGTGCATAAGTTTTTTTTGTTATCAAGGATGAGGTTTGAGTTTCTTTTGTTGCAAAGAAGCAAAGTAGTCCAAATTCCTTTTGGGTTATTGTATTAGGTTGTAAAATGCTTCGTATGTTCTGCTCCTGTATACGTAAGATGCTAATATTTCAATTATATATATATATATATATATATTGTAAAATTTGTAATTCATTATCAATGTAAGCAGATAAAAAAAGGAAGCTTTATATTATGTTTGTAATCTTAAGTCTATATGCAGTTTACTCGTCATTCAGAAAAAAAATGTTTAGGTTTCCACAAAGTTATTTCCATAACTTTCTCTACTTTTAATCCATGTTGTTTTTATTGTACTTATGGTTTCTGGTTTTAATATGTGTAGGATCTGCCATTACTTGCCCAATAGGAAAAGAGTGTGTTGATTAGGTGCAGGAACTACTAGTGGGGTTTGGATTAGTTATGTTGGCCTTTCTCACAAGGTTCTCTATTAGGTTTTATATTTACAGGTGTTAGTTGGATTTGGCAGTGGGATTTTGTAAGGACTAAGATCTGATTTTTGTTTATTTAAGACACCATATATGTTATTTGATATTTTATCATCACTTAATATTTTACAAGAATTGTGTGTGGTTGGAATACTTGTAATCTTTGATAAATGATTGAAGTTACAACTCTTTTAATCTTTCAGGCTACAATATGCTAATCTTTCAGGCGTTAACATATTGCATGTGCATTGGTAATGTAGGTGAACCACAATCTTTCTTCTTTTTTTTAATCTAGAACATTTTTAAAACGTTGTATAAATGTGTCTAAACGTTGTTTGATATACTAAACAACAACGTTTTTATCCAAAAAAACGTTGTTGAATCATACCTTCTACAATGTTTTTAAGCATCTGCTAATTTTTGGAAAATAAATCTACAACATTTTTTTCCTAAAAAACGTTGTGTATTGTGCTTAACTACAACGTTTTAAAAACGTTGTGTAAGGGTGTCAAATAGACAACACTCTTAACCACAACGTTTTTCTGACTGAAACCACAACATTTTTTCTGCGTTGTCTATTTACTGTTTTGTAGTAGTGTGAGAAGCCGTCTGTGGCATGGATTGAACCCATATTGGGCAATGATTCATTCCTAGTAGAGAAGTGATCGTTCGTTCATCTATAGGGTTGCTTAAATTGGAACTTTGTTCAATAGCTTAATGGAACTCCTTCGGGATGTTGTCATCTGTTATAGTGGAACAGTGAGGAATGTTCACAGTAATTCAATTAACTTTATTAATAGCGTATAGGACACAAACAGGAACTACGACCCTTTTTTTGTCCGATTACTACCGAGGAACCAGTTAGAGTACTATTAGCTGCAACTGCAACTAATATGAAACTTAGATTGACTCTTTTCCTAGTAGTCATTACAGCTACAACTGCTATGAAACTTAAAAACCTGTTTGACATTCACTCAGTAGGAGTGAATGTCGAATAGTCCCCAATTTAGGATAATATTACGTAATATATATGATGATACAAAAAATAACTCACTTGTATATCAAATTATAGGAGCGGTTTTAGAAGCTTCGTAGCCAGCATATAGCAGAGTTACAAGCTGCTAGGGGCGATGCTGAGACGTTAGATTACACCGTCCCTCCGCCCGAGATTAGTTTATCTCATGACGAGAAGACGACTCTTTTGGTCACGTCTCAGGATACTCCCACTAGTACTACCGGCCGGTATCGAGTGCTGGGGTTACTGACGATACCAGCCTATACACTGCCAGGAGGTATAATATTTTAGTTTATTTCTTGTTTATGAATAAAGTAAACTTATAATATTATTCATGTTATATTTATTTTTGTAGGCTCTAGCCAGCGTCTACGTCCGTGAGCCCCCGTGGGACCATCACATACGGGCGCTGGCTTAGACGATGCTTTGTTCCAGCATGTTATGGCTGCGGTGTCGGAGAGGTTTGAGACTGATTCGCTGTTCCATCGTCAGGACCCGCCCAGCCGTTCTCCTCCCCATCAGCTTGCGCAGGACGTTGCTGCTGGTGCCACCGCCGAGAGTATGGGTATCCCTCTGGAGCAGTGGGCCACAATACGCGACGAGATTGTTCAGATGGTGGTTACCTTAGTCAAGGACGCGTTTGGGCCGATGTTGAGTCAGCGCTCGACTGCTCAGGTATACTTCGTTTTAAATATAATTATATATTTTGTATGTTATTTAATTTTCATTAGTTATCTTTAACTGAATCATATATATATGGACTAATGAGTTACATTATATTGTATCAATACGGTGATGAGCGGACTGACGAGCGGGATGACGATGATGGCGATTTTCATACTCCAGAGCAGCGTCGACACCCGCCCGATGATCCTTCTCACACCGGGGGCTCTACTAGCTTGACTTAGTTTACATTCTTTTAATTTTGTAGTTTACATTCTTTTGTATATAGTTACATAATTTTTGACGTATTGTAGTTTAAACCTTAACATTACTTTGGTTTTGTATTTGGTTTGACATTTAGTTTAACCGCACCTTAATGAGATGTTTGATATAGTTTAGTTTAGATTAATGGATGTTTTTGACCTTTTTACTTCTCATTTAGTTGGTTTTTGGCATATTGTTGGCCTTGGTATTGTAATTCATGTTATTGGCCATATTGGTAGCTTGTGTATGTGTTGTTGGGAAAATAGGTACAGGTACAGGTACAAGATGTGGGTTAAATCCCTGGATATTGCAAAAATAAATAAAACATTTATAAAAAAAAACAACTATTCTCGATGGAATAGTAGTACCCTCAATGGAATTCTGTCGGTTTTAATCTGTTTTTCATTTTTCTGGCATTGCCACGTGGCATGATTATGATCGACCGAATTTCCTCAACAGACTATTTTTAGTCGGAATTATAGTAAGACCGACTGAATATTCGGTCAAGGATACATCCGTCGACAGTAAGTATCCCCGACCGAAAGATCGGCGGACTTAATTTCGACCTGCTTATATACGATCGAATTTTTGACTGACTATTCCGTCAGAGATGAGGTTAACCTCGACAGAATATCCTTATTACAGACGAAATATTCCGTCAAAAATAAGCTTTTTTGTTGTAGTGTAAAATATTGATGATGGACTTTTAAATTCATAAATGATAGTAGATTTCATTATCTACTTAACGATCTTCTAATGAATTGTTGTTTCTGCTGCTGTTGTTGATCTAAAACTTGTTGTCTATTATATTCTATTAGATTTTTTCTTGTTGAAGACTAAGGATAATTTGTTGTATATTATCTTAGTCATAATATTCTTTACTGGGCTAGTTGATCTCACCCTTTTTCTTTTTGTTTCATTTTTCTTCTCAGGAAGCGAGAATATAGCATAAACCAGTCGGGGTATAGAGTGATGGTCCTAGACAGTTGTTTTAGCAGTCCTCACTATTTTTGTAAAATAGTGCATCAATAATTGTAATGAAGACTTTATTTGAGTGTGAATATTATCTAAAAGATAATATTTGTATTTAAACTCACAGTATGTGTTGTCGTATTTTACACGACAATTGTAATAATAAAGTTGTAGTTATTTTCTGTACCATGTATTTGGCGACTCGGAATGGGTGATGTATACCTATTTTGGGGGCGTCACAGTAAGACCCCAACTTTTATGAATACAAATGAATTTTTTATATAAATATCATTTTTGAATATTATGGTGTGGATTTAATATAATGTTATAGTTGTGGATAATATTTATAATTTTTGCAGAGTAAGCAAGTTGTTATAAAATATTCAATTGGTCGGGAAATATTCGTACGATGGCACAATCATTGGTGGACCCCACAACGAAAGTATTGTCGGAGTTAGAAAACGACAGAAATATCTTTTTATGAAAATAACGGCAGAAGTTTTACCGTTAAACTGTTGAAATTATCGGTGTTAAAAGTACAGTAATATGTGTGGTTGCATAGTAGCACACGGTATTGATTATTGATGCTTACGTGAGAAGTGACTCAGTTATACTCAATTATTGTTACAGTAATTGCTGTATAATATCTCTCATATTATTAATTCAATTATTGTCATAGTATCATCTGCATAATATTTTATAATCAATAATTGAGACGACAAAGTTATTAATATTATTATTTACAATATTGACGATGTCTAGAAGTTCTGTCAATAAGAGGTTTGGTCACCTAATTGCCCGCCAATAGGGAAAAATCCTTATTGGAAAGCCCCCTCTTTCCTGGGAACGACCTGGTTGTTAAATATTGCGAATTATAATAATAATGATAAATGTTGTTAAAAATATTGAGGGGATTTTTATGAAGTATTTGATGTAAATTTTACTTATTTTATGGACCCCCATTTTTCCCACCCGTGAACAACTTACATTCTCCCCTCCCCCAAAGTCATAAACTTGTGGGCCCTACCCTATAATTTATCCAACATGTTATATTATATTTTTTTTGTTTTCCTTGAGGATAGCTTTGAAATTCAGGCGTCCAATTTTTTTTCTTCCGCTGGTGAGTGATTCGTCTGATTTTTGTACTGTGCGTCCGTGAATAAATTCTAAATAGTATCATTTCCATTCTCCTATAAATAGGATTCTTAGTTAGAATTGAAAATCATACCAGAATTAGAGAATTCTTTTTTTTATAATATTGAGCGTATTTCTTTCAAGTTTTAGAAAGCTTTGAGCGTAGAAAACAGTGAAAGCTTTCTTCAAGAATATCCCTGTTATACCAGTTGGAATACTCTTCTTTTCAAGGTAAGGGATGTTATTTTTGTTCAATATTCGCTTGAAATAATATTTTCTTCCATACTCTGTAGTATGTAAGTAATATTATTTCGTTTCAGATTTCGAATTCTATACTCGTTTTGTTAAAATTTTGGCTTCTATAATCCATGAAATTAGTATAATATCCTTGATATTTGTGTCAAATCCAGTATTTTTTTATGGAAATATTATTCTGAGCATTCTTAATAAGTTTTAACTTTTTTCATGCCGAAGTACTATTCACGGGGTTACTATTCCTGAAGTACTATTCACGGGGTACTATTCACTCGAGTACTATTCACCCGGTGTACTATTCATGATAAAAATTATTTCGCTTTCGATCCAAATCATTTTTGGTACAATATTATTCTTCAATTTTACTCCACAAAGCAGTATCATGTTGACAATTTGGACGTTATTGATTTTTGGATAAATTAAATTATAAATCTTTAAAAAGTTATCCTTTGCTTTCTTGTAATTGAATTCTTATATCATTATCATTATCCTCGTGTTTATATTATGATGAAAGTCATCTGTGGCCGTAGTGCATAGATGAACTTGATATGATTATGACCAGAGATTACTCAGTATAATTATGACCGTAATATTACAAATGATGTGGTAAAAGTCCTCAAATTTTTATGATTGTAAGTTTTTGATGAGATATTGAAGAAAACTAAATATCCATGTTTGTAAGTTTTTAATGAGATAGTCCGAGGAGAGTTGAAATTTTTGGGTTCCTTATCATTCAAGTATGATTACCCTAGGCTATAGGAGTTCTACTTCTTAGATTTGGCTAGGTGTCTAGCCCTACCTAGATATAATCAGATCAGTATATAATAAATCTCACCTTCAGATAAGAAGGAATTATGTAAAAATATCAAAAATACATGTGAAAATAGTATTTTCTTAAAATAAATTAAGTTGTTAAAAGATTGTTTTCTTGATAATATTTCATGTAAGATTTAAAAAAGTACGTCTATCATATGTTTTGTATTGGCAGTATAGGCATTAGGCGCTTCTTCTGCCCCCTAGATCATCCACCTAACAATTTCTAGATCCAACTATTAGGACACTGCTTATATAATCAACCGCAATTTTTGCCATTTATTTAATGACAAACTTGTATCTAAATGAAATATACAAGTCTTCCTTAGGAATTGAATATTCACATAACCACTAAAGGCTTTGATTTTCTAAGAAATAGAGACTTTACAAGTTGCTAAAGGTTATGGTTTGCAATTTGTATGGAAAAAGGTCACTCATCAGTATATCCATGACATCTTGACTTGCAGTTTGGAAAGTTTTTTCTTTTTTCTTTTTATTGCAACTTGCCAACTTTATACTTTAAAAGAAAATAAAGTAGTTTATATGGTCAGTTTAGTAATTAAATTCTAATTTTTACCATTATTTGTGAATATGTTAATAAATCCAAAACTTCTAAATTCTATCGCTAAAAATTTGAATGCATGTTCTCGGTAATACCACCACATGCATTAGCATTATAGGCAGGCAGGTAGAATTATAAAATTTAAACTTTATTTGTTTGTATGATTTTAGTTATATATATATATAAAAGAGAGTTTTGTATTACTTATTGAAAAAAATTAAAACTAAAATAAAATATAAGTATAAAGAACAAGCACAATTAATATGACAATTTACACCATGCAAAAGATTGTGTGGTTTACTCACAACATTTATATTATAGACAACATTCAGTTTAATCACCATATTCAAATGATATGAAAATATTCAAATGATATATATAAACATCTTACATAGAAATCTCACCAACATATACATATACATAAGCATATTTGATAGGTTTAGATTTTTATTTTTTAAGGTACTAAAATTATTTCATGCAGCCTCATGCATGTAAAGTTTTTCCAATTTTTGCAACTCGCAATTAAATATGTAATTTCTAACTCAACTTAATATTCAAATTTAATCCCTCTATAATTTTTATGTTTGTAAGTTTTTAATGAGATATTGAAGAAAACTAAATATGGTTTCAAACTAGGGAAAGGAGACATAATCAGTTCAACCCACCAAATCTTATAGGCAAGTCGATGTCCGAAAATGAGTTTATTTTTCAACCTTATTTAGGTATTTTTGAGCCCAACTCAATTTAATAATTTGAATAGAAAAAAATCATTATTCGTGTACAGTGTTTTAACCTTTACAGTTGAATTATTTGTTAGCTATTATAAAGAATGATTCCCTCAAACAGGAAGTAACTAATAATGCTGGCAACAGGAAGGAACTAATAATGCTAGTATGTCAGCTTCTGCTTTGCTTCCTTTTTCTTCCGCCCGTGAGCCTCCTCCTCTGCCTATATAAAGGAACTCATACTGAATGAAAAGAACATAAGAAAAATTCTCTGAAATTTCTCTCTCTCCTTATCTCTTATTTTATCCTCTCTTGCTTGTTAATAAATTATTATTAGAGCAATTATATGAGTATATTTTATACACTTTGCTAAGGTTTTATAACACGTTATCAGCACGAGACTCTAACCAACTGAGACGGTAAAGATAAATTCTTGCAATTTATTATTATGCTACTGGTTGGAATAACCTGTATATGCGGCATACCCTATACATGACCTGTATAAGCAGCATACCCTGTACTTGGTGAAATCCTTTTATATTTCCGCATTTAATATTATGTCGGAATATCCTGTCGGTGTGAATTTCACCTGACCTGATTCCATTTTATTATTCTGTATTTCCGATTCTGTTGGAATATCCTGTCTGTGTGTTTTACACCGGACCTGGTTCCGTCTTTATTATTCTGTTGAAAATAATCTGTCTTTGCGGTCTCTATCGCATGACGGGTGAAGATCCATTTGCAGTTTTGTATATATATATATATATATATATATATAGATTTATAATTGTATATATATATATATATATATATATATATATATTAACGATTGCATATTCTTTTTACTAAAATAATATGCTAATAATATAAATATAAGAATATTTATATTTGCATTTTATCACCACTTGAGATCGTGACGTAGTTTTTTTTTTTCATATTTCATACATACAATTATTTATTGTTTTAATAAATAATAAAATTGTGTTTTAACCCAGAATAGATGGCGAACTTGGCAAAAATAGATTTTTCTATTTTGAAAATTTCTGGAGACAACTATTTGGCTTGGGCACTTGATGCAGAATTGCACCTTAGTGCAAATGAGTTAGAAAAGACCATTGAATCAGGAAATACAGCTACTTCGGCACAGAATGCAAAAGCCATAATTTTTCTTCGTCACCATATTGATGAAGGATTAAAGACTGAGTATTTGACAGTCAAAGATCCTTTGTCTTTATGGACACAACTGAAGGAAAGATTTGACCACCAAAAATTGGTTGTTCTCCCAAATGCCAAATTTGAGTGGCTTAATTTAAGGCTACAAGATTATAAATCAATTACGGAATATAGTTCCAATGTTTATAGAATAACCTCTATTTTGGCTTTGTGCGGAGATCCAGTTTCTGAATCCCAAATTTTAGAAAAAACACTCAACTTTTCATCCCACTAACATGATTCTGTCACAACAATATAGACAGAGTAAGTTCACAAAATTCAGTGAATTGTTATCTATCCTCCTTGTTGCAGAAAAGAATAATGAATTGTTGTTGAAAAACCATCAAGTACGGCCAACGGGTGCTACTCCATTGCTGGATATTAATAGCACGTCATTCCAGCAGAATAAACGTGACAAGAGATGGTCATATAATAAGAAGCCTTGGGGAAGAAAGAATAAACGAGGCTATCGTAACAACAAATTCCAGAACCGCGACAATTCAGGCCACCAGAAGTGGCAAGTGTCTGAGTCGGGTAAAAATAAAGAAAATGCAACACAGAAAAAAGAACAAACCAGATGTTTGTTTTAGGTGTGGGATGAATGGGCATTGGTCGCGTACCTGTCGTACGCCGAGACATCTGGCTAATTTATTCCAAGAGTCTCAAAAGAACAAAGTAATGGAGGCAGAAACAAACTTTGTTAATCATCAATTGAATATTGTTGATGATTCACCAATGACCAACAATGAGGAAAAAGTTGATGATATTGTTGAACCTTCTGAGTGTATCTTTTGGGATATCGTTTAATTTCTTGTTTTAATTAAACACCTTGCATGTATAATATTATTAGTTTTCATTCTATATGTGTTATGTATTTCTCATGAATAAAATTATATTTGAAATGTAACTTTTCTTATTTATGTTTTTATATGTGTCAGACTATTTTTTAAGGAAATGGAGGATATATGTTTAGCAGACAGTGCAACAACTCATACAATCCTTCGAAATGAAAAATATTTTTCACAACTGATCAAAGCTGAGGGAAATATAGGAACTATCTCTGGCACATCAAATTTAATTGAGGGATTTGGAAAAGCTAGTTTCTTGCTACCAAATGAGACACAAGTTTTTATCAAAGATGCTCTATATTCTAGTAAATCAAGAAGAAATTTACTTAGTTTTAAAGATATTCGACTAAATGGTTTTCACATTGAAACAACCAATGAGAATGATAATGAATATCTTCTCATTACTTCTACTATTTCTGGAAAAAAGAATATCTTAGAAAAACTTCATTCAATTTCTTCTGGATTATATACTATGAGAATTAGAGCAATTGAGTCTCATAATGTTATGATTCCAAAAATCATAGATCCCAAATCCCTTATGCTTTGGCATGAAAGACTCGGTCATCCAGGTACTTCTATGATGCGTCGTATTATTGAAAATTCTACTGGTTATCCTCTCAAAGATAAAAGGGTCTTTCCTAGTAGTGAATTTCCTTGTGCTGCGTGTTCTCGAGGAAAATTAATTATTCGACCATCACCAATAAAAGTTTATAAAGAAGCCCCAAAATTCCTATAGAGAATTCAAGGAGACATATGTGGACCTATTCACCCATTGTCTGGCCCATTTCGATATTTCATAGTTTTAATAGATGCTTCAACTAGATGGTCTCATGTTTGTCTTCTCTCTTCTCAAAACTTTGCATTCTCAAAACTTCTTGCTCAAATAATCAAGTTATGGGCTCAGTTTCCGGATCATCCAATCAAGTCAATTCGACTTGATAACGCAGCTGAATTTTCATCAATAACTTTTAATGATTTTTGTATGACTATTGGAATTTCCATTGAGCATTCTGTTCCTCATATTCATACACAAAATGGCTTAGCTGAATCTTTAATAAAAAAGACTTCAACTAATTGCACGACCATTAATGTTAAGGGCTAACTTACCTACTTCAGTTTGGGGTCATGCAATTCTTCATGCTGCAGCCATCATTCGAGTAAGACCAACGGCTCTTAATAAATTTTCTCCTCTACAGTTAGTTCTTGGACAGATACCTAACATATCACACTTTCGAGTTTTTGGAAGTGCAGTATATGTTCCAATTGCACCTCCACAAAGAACTAAGATGGGAGCCCAACGAAGAATAGGTATTTATGTTGGTTTTGATTCTCCTTCTATTATCAGATATCTTGAACCTTTAACTGGAGATGTTTTTACTGCACGTTATGTAGATTGTCATTTTGATGAATCTGTATTTCCAACATTAGGAGGAGGGAAAGTTTTAAATAAAAAACCCTCTGAAATATCATGGAATGCTGATTTAAATTCACTTGATCCTCGTACAGGACAATGTGAAATTGAAGTTCAAAGAATTATTCATTTACAAAATATTGCAAATCAAATGCCAGATGCATTTAATGATGCTAGAAAAGTGATAAAGTTACATACACCTGCAGTGAATACTCCAGCAAGGATAGAAATACCTATTGAAAATCAATTCCTGGAGAATTGACGAATAAGGTAATAGAAGAATCTAAACCACGCCAGAAGCGTGGAAGACCGGTTGGTGCAAAAGACACTGTACCACGAAAATTAAAAGTAAATAAGGGAATCCCTGAAGGAATACCCGCTCCAGAAGTAGCACATATTCCAAGAGTGGGAATAGCCCCAGAAGAGGTTCAAAATCTCAGTGAAGGGATAAGAGATGAACACCAAGAGATCTCAATAAATTATGTACATGATGAGAAAATATGGGATCGAAGCAAAGTCATGATTGATGACATATTTTCTTTCTCTATAGCATCAGATATTACTTTGATTCCTGACACGAATCCTGAACCACAAAACGTGGAAGAATGTCAGAAAAGAAAAGATTGGCCAAAATGGAAAGATGCTATTCAAACCGAGCTACAATCTCTATTAAAAAGAGAAGTATTTGGACCAGTAGTCCAAACACCGCTGGGTGTAATCTCGGTTGGAAATAAATGGGTATTTGTACGAAAGCGAAATGAGAAAAATGAAATTGTGAGATACAAAGCCCGACTTGTAGCTCAAGGGTTTTCACAAAAACCTGGTATTGATTATCAGGAGACATACTCTCCAGTAATGGATGGAGTCACTTTTCGCTTTCTGATAGGTATGGCAACCATGGAATGTTTGGAAACACGTCTAATGGATGTTGTAACTGCATACCTATATGGCTCACTTGATAGTGAGATTTACATGAGAATCCCTGAAGGATTGAAAATGGCTGAAACACAAAGGCCACGTCACATATATTCAATAAAATTACAACGCTCATTGTATGGGTTGAAACAGTCTGGTCGTATGTGGTATAATCGACTTAGTGATTATTTAATAAAAGATGGATATATAAATGATCAAGTATGTCCATGTGTTTTTATTAAGAAATCACAAAGTGGATTTTCCATTATTGCTGTATATGTGGATGATTTGAATCTTGTAGGTACTCCTGAAGAACTCACAAGAACTGCTACTTATTTAAAAGATGAATTTGAAATGAAAGATCTTGGAAAGACAAAATTCTGTTTGGGAATACAAGTGGAGCATTTAGCATCTGAAATTTTTGTTCATCAATCCACATATGCTGAAAAAATTCTCAGTCATTTTCATATGGATAAAGCTCATCCTTTGACTACCCCGATGGTTGTTCGATCTTTAGAGGTTGATAAAGATCCATTTCGGCCTCTAGAAAGTGGGAAAGAAGTACTTGGACCTGAAGTTTCATACTTAAGTGCAATAGGTGCTCTTATGTATCTTGCAAACTGTACACGGCCTGATATTACTTTTGTTGTCAACCTGTTAGCAAGATACAGTTCTTCTCCTACTAAGAGACATTGGGATGGAATCAAACACATTTTGAGATACCTCCGTGGAAGTATAGATATTGGGTTATTTTATCCAAGAAATTCAACATCGCGATTGGTTGGATATGCCGATGCAGGATATTTATCAGATCCACACAATGGAAGATCACAAACAGGTTATGTATTTACATATTGTGACACAGCTATATCCTGGAAATCCACAAAGCAAACCATGGCAGCTACATCTTCAAATCACTCAGAAATTCTCGCTATACATGAAGCAAGCAGAGAGTGTGTTTGGTTGAGATCAATTATTCAGCATATTCAAAAGTCATGTGGATTACCATCAATCAAAGACATTCCTACAATTATGTATGAAGATAACGCTGCATGCATTACTCAACTTAAAGGAGGATACATCAAGGGAGATAGAACAAAACACATTTCACCTAAATTCTTCTTCACACATGAGCTACAAAAGAAGGGTGATATAGATGTACAACAAATCCGATCATGTGATAATCTAGCCGACTTATTCACAAAGTCGCTACCAAATGTGACGTTTACAAAACTTCGGAAAAGGATCGGAATGTGTCGATTGAAAGACTTATGACAACATTTTATCAAGGAGTAATGAGTTCCTTTTGAGGGGAAGACTGTACTCTTTTTCCTTAGTCACGGTTTTTATCCCAATGGATTTTTCCTGACAAGGTTTTAACGAGGCAGACAATTAAAAGATCTTTATGTAAAAGGTATGTACTCTTTTTCCCTTCGTTAAGTTTTTTCCACTGGGTTTTCTTAACAAGGTTTTTAATGAGACATAATCTTCTATAGTAGGGAATCAGGAGAAGTATTATAAAGAATGATTCCCTCAAACAGGAAGTAACTAATAATGCTGGCAACAGGAAGGAACTAATAATGCTAGTACGTCAGCTTCTGCTTTGCTTCCTTTTTCTTCCGCCCGTGAGCCTCCTCCTCTGCCTATATAAAGGAGCTCATACTGAATGAAAAGAAGATAAGAAAAATTCTCTGAAATTTCTCTCTCTCCTTATCTCTTATTTTATCCTCTCTTGCTTGTTAATAAATTATTATTAGAGCAATTATATGAGTATATTTTATACACTTTGCTAAGGTTTTATAACATTAGCGATAATATAAGGCCATTTATTATTATTTTGTGAAGAAAACATTAGTACATTATAAATAATGTTTGTGTTGCGTATAACATAAGTAAACATATAACATGAAAAATAAAATAAAAATCAATTAGGTAGTCAAAATTGATTATATTATTATCTGTCGCTAAAAAAATTCACAAGACTTACTAAGTATAACAACTACTAATTTAATTTTAAGAGGAAAATAACATTATTATCCTTTTATGGGGAAATGGGAGAAAATGAAAAGTAGCTGTTTATCCTTGAAAAGAAGACATAAATACGGGTATTATAGAAAAAAAAATTTAAGATTCTCGTAGATATATAGGAACCACATTTATAATAGAATGGGGTGAGTATTCTTTAGTTGATTGATTGATATTATTTTTATAATAACAATTTATTGTCACATTTGAATTGCAGAAATGAAGGTATAAATGTAATGACTTTTTTTTATAAAATAAAATAAAATTTGTGTTTTTTTTCAATGAAATGGAATAAATAATTCTCATTCTTATTAAATTTGTAAATTTTATTTTTTAGATGGGTATAAAATGACTCATTCTAGTCATAAATAAAATGAATTATTTTAATTTTTATTTTCTCTATTTTATTCTTTCTCAGCGTATCATAAAGGTTTTCATATCATTTCATTATCTCATCAGAATAGTTTTAGAAATTTAGTCTCTCACCCCCTTTCTCTCTTTATTTAATTAGGTGCTTAAAACGGCTGCATGCTTTCTTTCTTGGCATAAAAGCAAATTTTTATTGAAAAAATAATAATTTTTACGATAAGGTCTACTTATTTGTTTTTCTTTTAAATAATTTACCATTAATAATTACTATGTACTAAATACAGAAGTCCATGTCTCTGTCTTTGTCACGCAGCTTGTTAAAAACATATTAACAAGATTCATTTAAGTTTTAAAAATAATAAATATTATAATTAGTAATATTTGTTCTATAATTTATAATATTAAATAAAAATTGATAGATATTGATTTTGAATTTGAAATATTTTCAATTAATTTTTTAAAATTTAATAATAATCTTATGTTTTAAAATGGATGAAATAATACTTTTTAGATAATTTTAAATTTTCATAATCAAGGTGTCTAAATTAAACTAATTCAGATTAATTTGTAATTTGAAA